>CABFWB010002416.1:13298-26489 GCA_902151455.1 Timema bartmani
CCCCCACCCACCACAACTGTTTCTCTACAACTGCCCGATCCCTCACACCCCTGTCACAACCACTTGATAGCAGTAGTTGTCAACTATTTTGGACTATCTTCTGATAGAGGCTAATAGTGGTATCCCCGAAGTACGGGAAGAGGGTTGAGAATCTTAAAGTAGTGATAACAACTAGAAAATATTAAATTGCAAAAAAAAAGTGTTGTTAATCACACTAGGGTAAGTGAAAGAAAAAAATAATGTTTTCTCCATGCAAGAAGCACTTTTGTCAGTTTTACCGCCTTGGAGGCTGTTTTAAAACTTATAGTAGAATATAGATAGACCTTTGCCATTTATTCAACTTAATCTTCCAGTCAAAGATTAGGGGAGATTTAGTCCATAGTCTACCCTGACGCCACTCCTCTGAAATATACTGGACATTATAGGGAAGTTAAGTTATCTGTGTGCAATACATGTTATTATTATTATTATTATTATTATTATTATTATTATTATTATTATTATTATTATTATTACTATCATCATTTATGTAACACTTGACATTATTTCTAGACACGTTGGTTTAGTAGATAATAAATCAAAAACTGATCAAATAAACGTAATTTTTATTTGTTTGTATCACCACACTAAATAACTTTACTAATATAGATTTTTATGGGGCCATATGGCTCGTCCCAAATAAGGAGATTAGTAAAATTAGAAAACACGAATCGTCTCTGAGTTGAAAATGTTTACTTTTTGCGTGACCACTGCTCATCCCGTAGTTGCTAATGTTTACCTTTTCCGTGAATACGTTTCGTCACAGCCTTTTCATATCACTTCAGTAGAATTGATCAAGTGCGATATGAATTACCTAGTTAACCAATGTGGCAAAATCTGTATTCTCTCTAATAATTTTAAATGTAATAAACATCACAATTTAGTGAGTGATGAAAGTAATTTGCGGTGCGTGAACAAAAAGTGTGGGGCATATTTAAACGCAATGGGTGAATTTTCATCTTGCTTTTTTTTTTTACCTAATCTTGGCTTATTGATTTCGACTTGTTGTCTAAGGTTTTCAAATTTGTTATTTTCTAGGCGAGTCTGATGGTAGGGGCCTATCAGAGTAATAACCACCCCAATCATGGGTTTTATGACGAGCGTACACTAGAAAGACAAAAAGTAAAGGCCACTGCCAAACGAGAATCCAAAGAAAACATTGACAAAAAGTCACTAAAAATAATTAGATCGTGTATTGTTGAAACTTCGGATCTACGAATGAACGATTTAAAAACATTAGAAAATGTATTTATGAAGGAAGAAGGAAGGTTTTTCCCAAACTTCCGACTAATATCAATTAAGTTCCCACCGCTGTTGCTGAATTAATGTATCCGCTAACCAAGAGAGGTGAGAATTTTGTTCTTGTGAATTACTCAGATAATTGATTGATTTTTGGAACTTCTTATAACCTTGTATTTTTAACGGATTCACAAACTGTTTATACTAACGGAAAATTTGAATAACGTTTAAAACATTTATTCCCATTTTATTATTAATTCTTCATGGATATTTTAACGGATCATATATCTCCTTGGTATTTTGCCTCTTGATATTTAAAAAAGAAACAGCACACACAAAATGTTTTAAAGCAATTATTTAATTTTATTAAGAATTTCATTGGCCCTTGCGACCTATTGAGATTGCTGTGGACTTTTAACAAGTCGTTCTTAATGCTGAGCGAATCATTTGTTCCAACAATGAAGTTTTCGGGTGTTCTTTTCATTCTGACCCAAGCTTGGTGGTGTAGGGTCCAAATTTTAGGGTTGTCCACCGATTACAAGGCTACAAACGAGGTTGGCCATTGGGTGAAATGGTGTTCTGTTCTGCTTTTCTTAGATCCGTCCGAAGTTGAAGACTATTTTGTATTTGACCTGGTATCAGTGGCACCTACTGATGAACGCTTAACAAAATTCATCGACTTTTTAACGTACACTTCTCCTGAACCTACCATTCCACCAACCGTATGGGCTGAGTCTTCTGTCACGCTAAGAAGAACCACCAACGCATGCGAAGACTTCCATTTGCACTTAAGAGAAGCACTTTATTGTTCTCACCCTTCGATTGTAATTTTTATTCAAGCATTAATCAATCCTCAGATTGACACACATATTAAGTGCAATAGTATAATTCATAGACCTCCTTGCCGGTCCAGTAAATATAATGGAGGAAAATGTCATTTCTTGAAAATCGGTTGTGAGAATATAAGAAAGGAAAGTGTCCCCACACTCAATTTATTATAGCTGTGTCGGGTTACTATATTATAGAAAACAAGAAGAGATGGGTTTTACTTTTGACTTTTTCTTTTGAATTTAAGTGATTTTGACATGTACAAACTTGACTGCAACCTTCACGTTTTTTGTAAGTAAATCCTGGTCATTCCTGGTTGGGGACGAGTAGTGCTCTTAATATTTCCCTGGTTCTAAAAAATGGGGATGAGATCGGCTATGATCCCCATGGTACCTTAAAGATTTACTTGATAGGGATTAAATTAAGGAAGAACTGTATCATCATCTTTTAAATGATACGAGATCATAATGCAACATGTTTCAAAAGAGAGAGAATATAATTATTGGTCTGTAACGCCCAGTACACACTAAAGTTAAGAACAGATTAACTGGCGATCGAAAGAGCATGTGTAAGAATGTGTAAGAAAGCAAACCTATTGATCCCTCGAAATATGCAGCTAAGCGAGAGAACATAGGGGTCGGTGAATGGAGGGGATGTTGCAAAGTAAATCCAAAATGATTAAAATTTCAATTTATTGTTATATTTATTGGAGTAGATTTAACCTACTACCCTCAACACTTCCTGGGATTAGCTGGAATACCACACCACAATTGGACACTAAATATATATTCAGCAATTAATCAACCTTTTTATTCAATAGGATCATGTATGTATGCAATTAGGGAAAAAAGGTGTCTATAGTTCTGTGTCAATAGCTTCTCAAAAGGTTCTCCTACATTTTCAAGTTTTACAGGGGAGGCTGGATCTTTTTTTTTAAGTTCCCTATTATAGCTAGTCCAAGGAAAAAAAAATCATGGAAAATTGATTCTACCAACTCATTAGAACCTTCATTTTCTTAAAGCAGGTTCACAAACTTTGACTTAGTTTTGAATGGTTGTCAGCTTCGACTTAGCTTTACAAAATAGTTCTTGTTTCGAAAACTACAATGATTCGTTAAAAAAATTATATAGCACAAACAAATTTTTAATTTTTATACACGTTGTTTTTAGAAAATATTGCTGCATTGTGATTTTAAATTGTAGATGAAAATGAGGAATTTGATTAAATAGTGTCGTAACAGGATCCTATAAAATATATTTTTTCTAATATTTTGAAATAAATTATAACTATGTACAGTTATGTAAACACAACACATATAAATATTATATAATTTGTCTTTGGTTTATAAAATCGTTTGAATCATAATAGTGATATTTACATTCCCCTATTTAATTACATCTTTAAGTCCGACACCTTAGCTCAGTCGATAGTGTGTCTGTATACCGATTTTAAGGCACCGGGTTCAATTCCTGGCATGACCAAAAAAATTTTATCATATTGGAAATATGGAATTACCCTTTCATAGTGATGAATTAACGGCCAAGGGCTGGGTGTTGTGTCTGTTATAGATTAATTTAGCTTATAAGTCGTGTGCAGATATAATCAGTCAGTTCAGAAAGTGCACGTTAAAAACCTGAAAAAAAATTAAAATGCGTCAGTTACAAACCTCGTTTTACAGATGTTTTGTTAATTATGTATCATTTTTTTAATTAGTATATTGAAATAATTACTTGGTTATATCACAACCTAGATATGTAGTAAGGACCAAATGGAAATCAAATACTATACTGAGCATCAACCAACTATAACACCTTACCAGTAGACTATTGGAATTATTGATTTACACTAAAAATATCAATAATTTGTCCCTTTTATTATTGAATAGAACTACTCAATAATATGGACTAAATACTCTTATCAGTATAGTAATATGATCAACGGGACCAACTACTAATGAGGTCAATAGTGTTCTCTTTACTTCAGGTATCTCAATACTAAACATCAAGTGTTATTTGTTTTAGTAATAAGCTTTTAAAAATCTTGATTTACTATTGACAAATTACATTAGTTTTCATTTAATATCAATAGTAACCTAGAATAAAATTCATCTCAATAGTAAGCTATTAAAATCATTGGTTTACTATTGAACAGGTCAGTTTTTTTTACTATTGATAACTTAGGGGTTCCTCTAAAATACTGCCAAAATTCAATAGTAATCCAAAAATACTATTAGTTTGCTTTAGTGAATTTTTATAAGGAATATTGATTGAAAATTTTAATAGCTTAGTGCCATTTTAACATCGTGTGTGTCTGTAAACACCATCAATGTTGTGTAGCTACTTTTTTTTTAGCACCGCGTCTTAATACTCGTTCGGGATGTACTGATTATATAAATGGGTTAGGGATTAAGAAGGTCTAATTTAGAGAAAGTTCACCCCCATTTGAGAGGAGGGAGGGTGGAAAACCACTAGGGAAAACCACCTTCAGTGCACCCAACCAGGATCGAACCCTGATCTCCCCGTCTTTGGCAGCCTACTCTATTGCGAGAGTTGCGCGTAAGACCATGCGGCCACCAGATGGGTTTGGGAAGTTACTGATTATGTGTTAATTTTTTTTATAGTTTAGTCTTAATACAAATTCTTCATTAAATATATTTATACTAGCTACCTTACTAGTTACATTTGTAAATAAATGTTTCATTAAACAGCACATTTATGTTATCCAGGGTATTTAAGAATAATATAGACCTATGAGGATATAATCTAATATAATTCAAACGACAATATCTGACATAAAATAATAGGATGGGATATATTATATATATATATATTAAAATTATATATTAAAATTACATTAAACCCCCACCCCCCCACCCTTATTCGCGAGTATGTGCCTCAAAGGCACCTCTTACAAAATCGTATGGTTCAAAGTTATATTCGTGCGACTTGAGTGGCTCAAGTTCTCATAACACCAACTTTATCCAATCATTACAAATTAATACAGACACTAGAACTAAATAAACTAACCCCCTGTTTCTTCAAAACGCTGCCCGATACTGCCGGTAAATAAACCCTAATCTTAAGATATACTCCTATTATTCTGGACTGTAGGCGTAAGGTATTAATTAAAAACAAACCCTTAAACAAACTGGCCTACTGTAATATTAACTTTTGTTATTCTACAAGAAATTGGACTAGTGTATGATTTTAGTTTCTTTATTGGATAAATAGACACATAACATAGCGAAAAATTAATATGTAACTGTTTTAAAATAAACTATGTAGTTTCTAGCAATAAAATACCAACCATCAGCTGTGTTTCCAAACTAAACTCTTTAAATTACGCATTCTGCATTTTGCACTCTTTAGCCGATCAAAGCGTAGAGGTTGAATGCTACGAATACAGAAGGTTCATAAACGGCCGATAGGTGTCAGCCCTAGCTAGAATAATGTGTAGTGCCACCTAGGAATAAACATTGAAACAGCAAGTTTCCTGAATTACTAGTGACATCTACATCATGTTTAAGAACATATTAATACAGTAAAACAAATGTCAGTATTTCAAAACTAATTACTAAAACGAACAGCCCATATATTTTTTTTTTAGCAAAATTATATTTTGGTGCTTGCGACAAGTACGCGAGTACCAGTCATGACAAAATACGATTCGTTCAATAATTTATTGGTCTCAGTCAACACTTATAATTTAAACTCTACTGGTAGTTAGTTAGCTCAGCGCTAACAATCTTTATTCTGTCCGGCGTGCGGGGTTTGTATCTCTGCCGAGTAAAGTGAGAATGGTTTTCCCAGTGTATTGCTTAGCAAATCTCTCTCCTGACAATTGCTGACGCATTCATTGAGCTCATTTCACATAATTTATTCAAGTCACTATAATGTTATTAAGCTCAAACTTGGCTTTAATGGCTACCTCAAAATTAAAACGATATTATTTTGAACCATAAGACACCTGATTTATTAAACAAAATGCCTATCTTATTTCTGCTAATATTCTATAAACTATGCAATAAGACAACTACTAAAGAAAGTGAAAAAGAGTAGAAAAGAGATTATTGATTCACAAAGAGTTAAGAGCAAGAAAGTTAGTTAATAATAGAGTTGAGAGCTAGAGTAGGTTCAATGACAGATTTGAGAGCTAGAGATTTCTTTCAAAGAGAGAGTAGAGAGCTAGAGAGTAGAAAGCTAGCTCAAAGAGAGAGAGAGATAGAGCTGATAGATCAAGAGTTATTTCAAAGAGAAAGTTTAGAGATTTAAGAGCTAGAGAGCTAGTTCAAGGGGAGAGAGAGAGAGAGAGAGAGATAGTTGAGAGCAAGATAGTTTGTTCAAATAGAGAGTTGAAAGCTAGAGAGCTAGTTCAAAAAGAGAGTTGTGAGTTGAGAGCTAAAGTGTTAGTTTGAGGAAAGATTTTAGAGCTAGAGAGTTAACTTAAAGTAAGTTTAGAAATAAAACGTTATTTCAAAGAGTGAGTTTAGATGCAGAGAGTTAGTTCAAAGAGAGAGTTGAGAGCCAAAGAATTAGTTCAAAGAGAGCTAGTACTGAAGCTTTGTAATCTTGCAGTTTGGGCTATCTTCATAGACTTAAGAGTTGACAGGCAGTTTCAGTAAAAATGTGCTATTTGCAATATTTATTCCATAACTTATTATTTATTACCAAACAAGGAAAAGTAACTATGAATAATTGTTTGAAATAATGTCACCAATAATTAAAATATTATTAAAAGCTAATATAACATTCAAATTTAAATACACTAACGAGAATCACGTTTCATAAAAAAAAATCTCATTACGTTGAAATATCAAATATTAGGATGATATTATATTTCAACTTCATTCTATAAACAGTATAATTTTGTATCATAGTGCGTCATAAAGTTTTAAGATCCGTTTTAAAGTAATATGTTATATAAATGTAAAAATGAAGCTCCTCTGACCAAGCTATCCGTGTGCGATGTGTATCTTTCACGTAAAGTTTGTTTCGAAGAACGCTTCAATGTGTATCGTTTTTATGTTGTTAATTTTAATTAAAATCAACCTAATTAGCATATAAAAGTCCAAGTAGTAAATTTTGCGAAAACATCCCATATAGTTTTATTTTGCGTGTGTAAAATACATTTTAAAATGCCGCGATGAAATTTAAAAATATTTGGATACTTATTATATCGTGCTATGTAAAATTCGTAAGGTGGGGATGTAGGTGACGCGAGAAAAGGAAAGTTTTTTTGCAGTTTTTATAACAACACTTTTGTTGGTCAAAATAAATCAAATATTGCTTTGATAAAAACATAGAGTTTAACTTTATTTACATGGTGATCTTAACAGTTCTTGATTATCAGTCAAGGGTGTCCTGGAATTTCATGACAACTTTTCCTCTTAATTTAAAACGTTTGTCATCCATGACAAATATTCAAGATTTGTTGATATCAACATGTAAAGATTTCTTATTTTGTTTAGCACCTTGTCTTCTAGCCATTCAGTTGTACGCCTATGTACTAACTACACTAATGTGTTATGGAGTGTGAAGGTTTAATTTAGAGGAAGTGCACCCACATTTACGTGAAGAGAGTGGAAAACCATTTAGAAAAAAATCTCAGTGCACCCAACAGGGATCGAATCTTAATATCCCCGTTTTCAGCAGTTTTAGTCTATTTCTAAAATAGCGTTTTAGACCTTGCGGCCACCGAAGCGGGTGAATAAATTTAAACTCTATGTTTGTACTGAAGCAATAGTTTACTTATTTTGGCAAAAAAAAAAATGTTTTTATAAAAACTGCAAAAACACTGGTCTTTTTTCGTGTTCCCTACATCCGCACCGTAAAAACTTGTCTCGCGATATTTCGGTATCTCTAATAATGTGTCATTAAATTGGGTCTGCTGTACATCTGATTAGTTCATACTTCAACATTATAATTATTGAAACTTTTACGAATATTTCTCCTTCCCCTGGGATTCAATGATCTGAAATATTTACTGAAAAATGTTCATCTCTGATGGCCATAATTTGTTGAGATTTTTGTTTAATTACTATCATCAAAAAATAGTTTGCAAAATTTTAAGGCTTTCTTTAGCATTTACTAATTACTTCCCCTCCCCTCTTATCCTTGTGTGTGTGTAATATACCTCTGTGAACACAGCCCTATTATCTACTGAGAAGCAGGGCTGCCCTTAGCAAACGTGGGGTCATTTGTGGCCCCCCTCCCCAAATATTAAATTAAAAAACTTAATTTTTGTTTAATGTTATTACAGTTGTTTGCATCTACAGTATAAATCAATTTTCATCCTATAAGGCAGTGGTTCTCAAACTGTTTATCACATGGAACCCTATAAAAGCTACTAAACATACTGAGGAAATGCTATGTCTTCAGGTATCATCCCCTATCCCTCTACAACTATACTACAAGTTTTTTAACTTTCAATAAAAAGTATATATTTTAGTAATCTCATGTTATAAATTAAGTCCAAAACAAAATTAATTTAGTACTTACAGTAATTTTCATTGGAAAAATAATATGACTTCAAAATGTACTGTTCTTTATCCACTTTTTAATGATTTTTTAGAATCTAATAATGTTAGTGTTAAAAAGATATTTCATTTAATTTCCATATTTAAACTGGATATGGTGCTAATGAAAAGGATGTTTATGAATGCTAAGCACAAAAATTTAAAAGCATTAATAATGTTTTGATTGCCATTATGCATAATTGTCTCACGGAACCCCTGGCACCCCTTCCATGGAATCCAGTTTGGCTACCCCTGCAAGGTATCAGGGTGATGCCCTAAAAGGTATATACATTGTAATAATCAATACTATAAACAGTGTTTTTATATATATAAAGGTTGATATCTCAACAACTCGTATTTGATTTTCTTCCCCAGAGAATGTGATATGTATAAAGATACAAAGAACTGTGCTGAGTTTGAATTAAATCGGTCGATGCGATCAAAAGTTATCGTGAGACATATCCACCACAGACAGACAAATGCAGATCGGATGAGATAAAACTGAGAAATCTCTTCGCTCATTAAATAAATTAATTCAAGCGATTATGTTTTTATTTGTTTCTACACTCTGAGAATATTTGCTGGATCACCTATACAGTGAGCCTACTATACGAGTGATAAAGTAAATAGTAAATTTTTCCACCTCAACTTGTATTTTCCCTCTCGGGGTCTACAAAATCACGGGGCCCTATATGGCGGTACCATTTGCACACCCCTAAGGGCAGCTCTGGAGCTAGTACCTATCACTGTTGAAAATTTAACAGTTCATTTCCCGATTGAAAACTTACCGGAGAGTTTTTCATCCCAACGTGCATGAGCCAGAATGAACTGGTACATAAGATAACGTTGATTCTATTCCTTGGGACTCTCCTCGTCTTTAGCGCACACATCCACTCGTGTTGCCTGGTGACCACCCGGCAATTGTCATCTGGAGGTGTCACGCACGAAGGTCTCAGGTTCGATGATAACACCCTATGCTTGGGAAGGGTCAGCCAAGGGCTTTCACATCGCAGAAATGAAGCGCTTGTTTGCGGACAGGGAGAACTTTTATTTCCCATCGCGTCTCCCCACCCATACAGGCTATAAACATTTTAACTAGGTACGTTAGTGAAGTTAGGGTGAAGAAGGTGGAATTTAAAGGAAGAGTACACGTTTTGAGAGAGCAGAAAACCACTTTTAAAAAAAATTACCCTTGACGCACGTGACTAAAATTTGAATTTCCGCTACCCTGACACAATCAAACCAGACAACATGAGCCACACGCCCACCGTTGCGCGTACAAGAAGGCTTTAATATAGAGATAGGAACAAAATACAATTTTACAGTTGTGTATTTTAATATAAATTAGGTGTTCAGTCTCACGACAGGTCCAATCCTTTTGTGAGTGAACTTAAACCGACAATGCGCCCTGTCCTCTGTCTCTTCCTTCAGCTCTCAGAATTATGTATGCTTTATATTATATAATAAATATACAGAATAATATATATGATATAGCTTATAAATATTATGGATAAGTATTACATTTTTATAAGATATCTTATATGTACCGTATATTATATATAATAAATATACTTTATATATTTATTATGTTTTATATAGGCCCATTAATATATATTATATGTAATATATATTATAGATTATATATAATATATATTATATGTAATATATATTATAGATTATATATAAATATTTTATTTATGTAATATATAAATATTGTATGTATAATATATTAATATTTTATATAATATACTTTATATTATATTACTTAAATATCTATTTTAATAAAATGAGATTTGAGCATCGCGCGATACCGCACGCAAAGGGCTGAAATTTAAATATTAGTAGCTCTTGTGCACGAACATGATTGTGCACCCCGAAGCCAAAATTTGGAAACTGTGATTAGAATTATTTGATTAATTAAAAACAAAAAAACTAAAGAAATATTAATAACGCGAGAAACCCTTTAGTACTACACTTTATATTTCATACGATTTGTAATCTAGTTTAGTAGGCTTGGAAAATTGGTGGACATGGAAGTTTGGCTGCCATTTAAAGTAGACAAGAATGTTTTGCTATCTACAAAAAACTATTTTTCTCTTTTCGCCATGATATATTAATTGTTAAATGTCGTGATATATTTTTAATAAATAGATTTAATGTATTAACACGTTTTAATACTTGTAAACCTTTTTACCCTTTACGCTTTTTACCCTACACTCTTTATACCCTATATCTTTTATGTACTTTTTTTTACAACTTTTTAAACTTTTTACTTTAAAATATTTATTTTCTGCTAAGCCGAGTAATTAATGTTAAAAATAGCAAAAAGGGCTAAAATGGTAAAAAGTAAACTTGACCAAAAATATCAAAAAGACCAAAAGGACAAAAATTTCCAAAAATGAACAAAATGTCGAAAGGGGCACAAGTGAGCAAAAAGGGCAAAATAAGTAGAAATGGTAAAAAGGGCAAGAAGTAAATCTTACAAAAATAAAAATGTATAATGGTTAAAAGGAATCAAAGAAATTAAAAAGGTTAGAATATTAAAAGGCCGCAAAATAATTTCAAAAAAGTAAAAAGGAAAAAAGGGGTCAAAATGATAATGGGGTAAAAAGCGTAAACGGTGTAGAAAGGGTAAATAGGCAAAATAGAGTAAAAAGGGTAAAAAGGTTATAGGGTATAAAGTGAATAGGGTAAAAACGGTTAAAATGGTAAAAAAGTAAATTAAATCAAAGGGGCAATAAGACCAAAAGGTAAAAAAAATTGCAAAAAGGTCCAAAATGGCCTAATGTCAAAAATAGTAGAAATGGCAAAACGAGAAAAAATGGTGAAAAGTAACTCATAAAAAGGATAATAGAGGTTAAAAGAGGTAAAATAAATGGTCGGTAGGGGTAAAAAGGAAAGAAACATTAATTGATTAACTCGGTAAAAGGAGTATATGGGTTAGAAAGGATAAAAGGGTAAATAGGACAGTAAGGGAAAGAAGGTTATTACTTTAAGGTAAAGAGGATAAAATGGTTAAAAAGGTGTAAAAAGGCTAAACGGGGTAAAAAGGTTTAGTGGGTTGGATGCAGTAAAAAATGCTAAAATACTTTTGATTGCTTTTAATGACAATCCTTTGATAACTTTATTTATGCTGTGAAACTATTCTTTCTTTTTTATTAACACTGACAGGAAAGAGTTAAAATATTGTGTTGGGTAAAGTTATGGCTTGATTATTAAAAGAAATGCCATCTTTTAAAAGATGTTCATATCAAATCTCTTTTTTGACATTGTGTATTATTAGTTAGTTTATTTTGGTGTTTTTGTATCAGAATTTAAACACACAAAGAATTAATGTATATCATGTAATATATTATATACATTATACATAATATAATAAAATATATACATTATGTATAATATATAAATACATTATGCATAATATATGTACCGTATTGTATATACACATTATATAACTAATATATGATAAATAATAATTAATATTATACACTTTTATATAATATTAAATATATAATCAATATTATATCAAATATATACATATTCTATGTGTTATATAAATAATTTATATAGATATAGGCATTAATATATTTATATGTTTATAAATTATATATTACTAAGTGTTCACCCTTCAATAATATCATAAGATTTCATTAAAGAAATATTTTTGCCAACCAGGTCTTAATACCATGTTAATGTTCCTTCTAAAAATATACAATACACAAATATAATATTATATTACTGTTATTGCTAGCAATATAATGGTAGTAGCCCTGACTCAATATTATATATAATTGCTCTTCCAAATAATATACTGGTAGTAGCCCTGACTTAATATCACATTACAGTTATTGCTATCAACGTAATGGTGGTAGTCCTGACTCAATATTATATATTTCTGTTCTTGATAGCAATATACTGGTGGTAGCCCTGGCTCAATAGTATATTACTTTTCTTGCTTGCTATGTATTGGTGGTAGCCTTGACTCAATATTACATTAATTTTCTTGCTAGCAATATACTGGTGGTAGCCCTGAGTCAATATTATATTACTGATCTTGCTCGCAATATATTGGTGGTAGTCCTGACTCACTATTATATATTAGCGTTCTTGTTTGCAATATACTGGTGGTAGCCCTGAATCAATATTATATATTACTGATCTTGCTAGCAATATACTGGTGGTAGTCTTGACTCATTATTTATTATATATTAGTGTTCTTGTTATCAATATAATGGTTGTTACGAATCGGTATACTTTTGGTAGATTTCCTTAAGGTGCAGCCGAAGGCAGCGAAAGTATTTTTACAGTTTTTATAGAATTGAAATTTTTTGGCCAAAATAAATCAAATATTTCTCCAGTAGCAACATAGAGTTTAGTTTTCTGCACATGCTAATATCAACATATCTTGAATATCTGTCAAGGGTGTCGTGGAATTTTGTCAAAACTTTTTCTCTTTATTTAAAAAGTTTGGACAAAATTCCAGGACACCCTTGACAGATATTCAAGATCTGTTAATATTAGCATGTGCAGAAAACTAAACTCTATGTTGCTACTGGAGAAATATTTGATTT
>CABFWB010002416.1:32327-53392 GCA_902151455.1 Timema bartmani
AAAAAAAGTTATTTAATCATTTGTTGGCTTGTTGATATTAAATACTCAGCGAAGTGTATGCACAAAATAGCAAAGAGAGTTTATTTTCGGTAGTTGCTACAAAAATATTGTTAGATTTTTGTTTTAACTTAGATTTTAAAAAAACAATGTGTTTTAACGGAAGCTGAGTATGCTATGCCAGAAGTCGGTAAAAAAATCCTTTCCACTGATACCTTATTCATCGTTGTAGGCTTTGTATTAGTTGAGAAAATGGATATTGACAATAGAAATAATATATAGGATTGTATTAATGGCGCTGTTTATTTGAAAGGAAATGTCTTAACACTGTGCTATTCGTTATGGGAATGGCGGTTCTGAGGCTTTAAAATCCTAGAACAATCCTCAATCATCTTTATCTTTCCTTTTGGGGCCTCATTAAATATGTACTTTATTTGTTTAAGGAAGACTGGGTCAATATTTATAATTATATATTTTGATCTCAGAACTAAAACATTTCAAGTGAAACGTCAGTGAAAATGAATTTATTTCACCTCTTAATTATTTTTTTAAATTATCAAGCTAAAAATACAGAGTCTGTAATCATTTTTGACCATGCTGATACATTTCCTTTATTTTTGGCATGAACCATATTTTGAAATAACAAACTATTTCTGAGATAACTTGGGATTTCTGGACGTTTGAAACGCGTCTCATTTAATACTGGTCGTTATATTATACGTAAATAGGAGACCTGGCGGTCTAGGGGTAGGTTGTCAGACCTCTGTGTTAGGGGTCCGGGGTTCAAATCCCGGTCCCGGCACAGATTAATCTGATTATCAAAACCTTCCTTCACCTCTGGCAAAGTGTGTGCTTTCACGCTTTGTGAATGTGTGGAATGCCAGGCCCCAACCGTGGTTCGGAACTCACATTAAACTGTAGGTCTCCTCTGCTTTCCACCATCATCGTTCTCACGTATCATTCTACCATCTGGGGTTAATGGAATTCGCCGAAATGAACTCCATACGCCAGGAGAGCAGAGGCAGGATAAGGTCGAATGGCCTAGATCTAGAGAATTAGCCCCATCCCCCATATTTTACGTATATAGGTATCCCCCAACCGCCACTCTCACCCTCGGTGTATTGGGATCCGCCTCTGTTCTCGTCAAACGTCAAACATTTCCTCGAAAAATAATCGGCGCAGTTCCTCCGGCCTCCGCGTCTCCAATTATGCAAGACAATTAGGATATGTTAGAATACTAGATAGATAGATCCCAGGCCCTAAAAGCCCTTCCAACCAAGTTACGGGACCCTTTCGGCACCAAGCCAGTCGTTGGCTGGGTAACGGGTATATTCTGGGCGTTCTCTTGTTAATAATTCCAGGTTCAACTCCCTGTGTATGCCTGAACAGCACCCTTACACATACGCTCACCTTCTCCTCAGTGGCAGACGTCATTCTAGGACCAATACGATAGCCAGATCCACCATAATTTATCTGTAATAACTCTAACCACACATCTCGCTCCGTGACATATTTTCCCATTGGTATGTCAAACACTCTTATTATGTTTGTTATTTGCCTTTCCCTGTTAGTCAACAAGTGTTCAACTTTTCCTTGCCAATTTTACCCCTAGGCCTGCCTTCAATATTTTGTTATCATAGCTATTATTCACCTTCTTCTATTAGATACCAAGTATTCAACAGTTCCTTGAGCAAACATTTACACTGAACATACTCCACAGATTTTCTTTGTGGGAACAAAATATAAATACTTCTTTTTATATACTACATTTGATTGTAGCCAGGTTAGTTCTTGTTTGGGTAACTAAAGTAAATGTTCCTATCAAAGAGCTATTTCTTAGAAACAACTCCTGATGAATTCTATCTTAGTACATTGGTTCACCCCTTTCCATTTTAAATGTCAAAGTTGAGATAACAAGATATGAAAAATAAACTAAACAGGAATTGTGAAATATTACAAATATACATTTAGAGCTACTTGATTACATTTATTGATGAAATTCGTCTGTGTACAACTCCAATCATATTGTATTCTACCAAACACTATCATATAAACATTACATACTTATATTGTAGATACACAATACTAGATTAGACACAATATGTCGAGACATTCTTGTTCAATTATTTATTTCACTTTATTTAGTTGGGTTTTTTTTATGAAGATTCTTTATTAAAAATTGTTCACAAATGAGCAACACAACTTAAACTACATTTTAAAAACACAATAAGGGTTGGACAACTCAGCCACTTTTTAAAACTGTTTTATCGAAATATATCTAGTGAACTTACGAGAAGAAGCCGAACGTCGACCCTTTATCCTGCGCATTAAGGCGCACATCTACCGCGGAATGCTAGGCAACTCTACACCATAACACAATATTTACAGTACAAATATACACTTTATTCCATCCGAGAGCTGAGGTAAGGACGAGTATCGGCCAGTCTGGTGCGGCCAGGACTCGTCGTAGCAAGTGGGATGATATTCATAGAAAAACATTAAGTTCGTAGTGTCAAACGTGTTCTAGATATGTTTCTGAGCTGGTTGTTGTACACTCAGTTCCATACTGCGCATGGCCACTGTTAGCTTAAAACGTTGTTTATAAAATGGTAACCTTGTTTATATTCTCTTTAACCTTACACGAAGGATTCATGTCCTTTTCCTGGTAGCTATACACTAATAGTCTAGCTAATAACACTGGCTACTTTATTAAATATATTTATATAATCTATCCGTGATACACAAATACAGTTCCTGTAATCTAGATTCAGCAAGCAAACACAAATGTCTCAGGTTCAATCCCCATGTCCAATCAATTTTGTTTACGATTCGAGTGGGGCTATTAGTTCTTGGGAACGGGTTTCCCCATACTAATATTTCATCTGGATTTCATCTTGGTGGCCGATCCTAAGAACGTTCTCTTGGCCAAGCTTAAAGCTAGTTTGCATATCCCTTTACATATTACAAGTATTACATCTACTACATTGAAGGAGCTAAAGGGGCCGAACTGGACTTTAACTACTGGCAACGGCCATTTTAGTCAGTCTTTGGTTTCTGTTTGCAAATCAAAGAAGTAGTAATGTAGAATCATAACAATAATGGATTATCACGATTATTAATTTAAAATAATAGCTATGAACATTTAGGAAGAGTATTAATTCAATATTAAATTTATATATGCACAACATTAAATAGAATACATTAAAAACCACATGGATACTTTCAGGAGTCAGTTCCTTTATGAATGATTAATAAAAGTGAATGTGCGTATGTAAACAAGAATAATTTACTTTAGTATTTAGTATAGTATGGTTAAGTTGCTATTTATCATAAGACTGCATTTTATTGGAAATAAATCAAAATTGCAATAACCTCACCATCCAAAAAAGAGGTAGCTTTTTCCGTTATCAAAATCTTGAACAATAAATATTGAAATAAATAACATCGTAGAACAAGATTATATTTGGATAACTCTCAACCACGTGCTCATACGTACTCTCTATACTACTTCCCACTAAACAAACACCAGCCCAAACACAAACATGGAGACATACAACTGTCCCGACTCAAAATATCTGTCCAAACTACACCAGAGAATTCAGTAGGTTCCCTTCCTATCAACCAATAGTTGGCTCCCATGATTTCAAGTTGCAACTAGTCTCTACCAAATAACTGTTGATTCCAAGAATGCGAGTTTAAACTAGTATATACCAACCAACAGTTGGTTCCATGATTGAAAGTTGCAACTAGTCTCTACCAAATAACAGTTGATTCCAAGATTGCGAGTTTAAACTAGTCTATACCAACCAACAGTTGGTTCTATGATTGCAAGTTGCAACTAGGTTATACCAAATAACTGTTGGTTCCAAGAATGCGAGTTTAAACTAGTCTATACCAACCAACAGTTGGTTCCATGATTGCAAGTTGCAACTAGTCTCTACCAAATAACAGTTGATTCCAAGATTGCGAGTTTAAACTAGTCTATACCAACCAACAGTTGGTTCCATGATTGCAAGTTGCAACTAGTCTCTACCAAATAACAGTTGATTCCAAGATTGCGAGTTTAAACTAGTCTATACCAACCAACAGTTGGTTCCATGATTGCAAGTTGCAACTAGTCTCTACCAAATAACAGTTGATTCCAAGATTGCGAGTTTAAACTAGTCTATACCAACCAACAGTTGGTTCCATGATTGCAAGTTGCAACTAGTCTCTACCAAATAACAGTTGATTCCAAGATTGCGAGTTTAAACTAGTCTATACCAACCAACAGTTGGTTCCATGATTGCAAGTTGCAACTAGTCTCTACCAAATAACAGTTGATTCCAAGATTGCGAGTTTAAACTAGTCTATACCAACCAACAGTTGGTTCCATGATTGCAAGTTGCAACTAGTCTCTACCAAATAACAGTTGATTCCAAGATTGCGAGTTTAAACTAGTCTATACCAACCAACAGTTGGTTCCATGATTGCAAGTTGCAACTAGTCTCTACCAAATAACAGTTGATTCCAAGATTGCGAGTTTAAACTAGTCTATACCAACCAACAGTTGGTTCCATGATTGCAAGTTGCAACTAGTCTCTACCAAATAACAGTTGATTCCAAGATTGCGAGTTTAAACTAGTCTATACCAACCAACAGTTGGTTCCATGATTGCAAGTTGCAACTAGTCTCTACCAAATAACAGTTGGTTCCAAGATTGCGAGTTTAAACTAGTCTATACCAACCAACAGTTGGTTCTATGATTGCAAGTTGCAACTAGGTTCTGACAAATAACTGTTGGTTCCAAGAATGCAAGTTTAAACTAGTCTATACCAACCAACAGTTGGTTCCATGATTGCAAGTTGCAACTAGTCTCTGCCAAATAACAGTTGGTTCCATGATTGCAAGTTGCAACTAGTATCTACCAAATAACAGTTGATTCCAAGATTGCAGGTTTAAACTAGTATATACCAACCAACAGTTGGTTAAATACTTGCAAGTTTCAACAAGTCTCTGCTAACAAATTGTTGGTCCACTGAGTACAAGTAGAGCTAGCATCTGTCAACCCATAGTTTATTTGATGGCTAGAGGTTGTTACTATAGTACAAAGTTGTCCCTGTAGTTCACTATAAACTAGAGACATCACACTTATCCTTCGCCCAGTGTACTGAAGAGTAACGTAACTCATGCCTGAAGT
This sequence comes from Timema bartmani, assembly GCA_902151455.1. Lineage (NCBI taxonomy): Eukaryota > Metazoa > Arthropoda > Insecta > Phasmatodea > Timematidae > Timema > Timema bartmani. Next base: position 37,504 of record CABFWB010002416.1, read on the forward strand.
GCCACCTAACGGCAGGCGCACGAGTCCACAGTCATGCTGGGGTAGTTCTTCAGGACGACGTTCCCTGCTTCATCCATGTAGAGTAGCGTCATTGGAGAGAGATGGTCGGGGACGCAACAGGGCGCCGGGACGCCAGGCTGAGCACCAATGGCATGCACAAGGCTCTGGATGGTCGCGTGATTGGTAGGGTTCAGTGCCTGAAACAATCGAATATTAGCCATTCAGGAACCACACTCCTTCAATATCACAGTAATATTAGGTAAAGTCCTGTTTCCGTCTCCTTGAATATAACATATTTTAAGAATAGTCTTGATGATATAGATGGTTAGTCAAATCAATATTGTTCAATGTTATTGGTCACGAGAATCATAAGTAACTTGTTGTACAATTTTTTTCAAAGACCCTTGTCCCCCTGCACGCCCTGTAAGAAAACAACGGGAGCAGTGTACCCATACCTCCTCCCCCTTCCAATTTCCGGAGCCTATGATTTCAGTTGGGCAAATTATTTATCAGAGTTGAGGTGGTTAACTAAATTTATAAACGATACAAATGACAGGAGGTTGGTGAGTTGGGTCAACTCAATTAAAATACACTATCTGATAAACTACACAATATGCAGGATTATATACATCTACAAAATGTGTATGCCTTACTAAACTTTTTATACTCTCATTGAAATAGTGCATTTAAAATATCTATTGGATACTTTTATTTTAAATTAATATTATTTCACAATTTGTAATAAACAAAACTATATACTGGTGGTCACGTGATCCAAGGTTCTGTTTCACTTTTAAGGTGGCTATATACGAATCCCTCCAGGTGCAATGAAAGTGTTTTTTTCTCATCCTCCTTATATAATAATGTGGGTTAATTTTCTCATAGCTACAGGCTTCATCTCAACTTATTATGAGAGATCGTTGATAAAATTGATGTGAACATAAATAAATTGTCTGATATAATAAAGAATGGAGAAAGCTAGTGCTTGTACAATTAATTATGCATGAATAGTGAAACTTTGAAAGTCAAAATGGACTTTATGTTGCGGATATTGCCGTACCAAGTATTATATTATTTTGTGCATTTAAAAAAATACACCTAGACACGCGAACGTATATACAGGCTCAGTATAGCTCAGTTGTTGAGTATTGGCATGTTAAGGCAAGTGTTCCCCGCCTACTACATACTCAGAGACTAGAACTACATCTCCTTCACTGCTGTGACGTCAGCACAACAACTACTCCCGTATTGAACTGCACAATGGACACTATTTCCTATGGATGATGACTTGAATTGTAACCCTGTTGTATGTTTATTTAATAACATGCTTTCTCGGGGTTTATCCTATACATTTTATGCAAAATTCCAGTTTTTTGTCAAGGTTTGGAAAATAAATTTCCCATTTTTAAAGACTCTCTAGAGAATAGTATATAGGAATTAAATACAGTAGCTTCTTGGAAACTCCACCTAATGTGGACTGAGATAGTGTCGAGTTATTGAAATGTTGAGTTTTACGAATGAACTTGCATAAGATTCATGTCTACTATGTCGAATATAATAGGTACAGTTGTACTGTACTGTAGTATTGTACGTTAAAGTAACAGTAATATACCTACAGTGCAATATATTGCGTGTTAATATAATGGTGTACACACATACGTGCAATGTACAGAAATCCAGTACAGCAGTCTACATATAATATTGTATTGATTCGAATTACACGTTACTGAATTGGAAAACTAACAAACACAGCATGACTGTCCCACTCAAGTTTCACAAACAAACTGAGAGGTAATACAGTTGAATGACCTTGAATTGTGATGACTGGCGCCAACAACTGTGTGCTCGTGCGCATGTCTAGTTACAAGGAATGTTGAGTTATCGAGTGTCGAGTTTCCGAGACTCTACTGTATCATTTTTCTTAAAATTAACTTTTGTGGAGTTATTTAATTGTTGTTTAGAATATGATTATTTGATCTTGATCGGGAAATTTCTGCAGTTGTTACGCGACCCAGTGTATTAAGTAGAAAAAAGGATGTAGGAGATGAGGAGTGTAATTGAATCAGTTTGCTTTTTCTTTTATTTAAGGGTCTAACATTTAAACTTAGAAGTAATAACTGTCCCAAATCAGCAAATATTTCCGTTGTTTTTAAGTTTTTTTGTGAGATTCCCTGTGTATTCCTGTTTTTTCCATGCAAAACAAATGTGTTTTCCCAGTTCTCTCAATTTTCCAAGTTCGGGGCTACCACTTATCTGAAAAACTAAGAAAACAGAGAGGATTTTTGTACCTAAAAAAATACAACAGGAAGACACAAGGAGTTATAAAAAGCTAAATAAATACGGTAATATTTGGGAAGTAGTAGGCTGGTGTCTGTGAAAGTAAGAGTGAACTGAAAAATTATTTAGCCACACTTACTCTAACATATCTCTTCTCCCGCTCTTTTTTCCACCCATTTTTATTGTATAGCGTGGGGTGGACACAATTAGACGATATATCCTGAGAAAAATGATGGACAACGTGCTGAGGTTTGCCAGACGTCCGGTGGAGTTCACCTGAGTGACACTACCTTCAAAACTTAAAAAAGTGTAGTATGTAGTCTGCTTTTATTTAGCTAGTGAATAATTTCTTACTTTTAAATTAAAGTGTTAATTTTCAAGTTGTTAATTGTCTCATTGTTTCGTACCCACCCTGAATTATGTAATAACTTCATAAATGTATAAATCACATTTTTTCTCAAGGTTAAATCATCATGTTCTAAACACTGACGGCATGACCTCACACTAGTCAATTTTATGAAAAATGAGATTTCATTCCTCTACGTTACTATCTAAATTGTCTGCGAAAATGGAAATTTCTTCTGAAAAAAATGTAAAATAAGGGGAATTTTGTATTTAAAAACTTGGAGTAACCCCAATGTTGTCAAAGTAATCATTATTCTGACAAAAAAGTGTGTAAACATTCAAGGTTCCCAAAGACAATTATCATAATAATAACTCTTCTGAAAAACTTGTGCTGATTTGTAAATAGTTTAAGAATGATATAAGTCTATTTGATGCGGCTATATCCGTAAACTATAGATCATTTTTATCTCCCAAGCACCTATGTATGTAATATTAATTGCATAAGAAGCGTACAACACGAACGAGTAGTAAGACGCAGTGCTAAAATGTTTGTGCATAAGTGCTTGCTTTCTCCGTGTTATTCGCGTTCATGTATGTGCACTGTACTGTACATTGTTATTGTACTAACGGCAGCAAAAAACTGATCCCCGAGTCACAGGTGACTGTCGTATTAATTATAGCTCATAGAAGCCGATGATTCCTCCATGTCCATCACAGACTGTCTTAAGCTATGAGAGAGGAATCCCCTGAGAAAGGGGCTAGACCCTTGATAGTTAAGTATATGGATTGACCTTAAGAACAAGCTGTGATTGGCTGTTATAAAAAGCCCTGGCTCTCTGATTGGCTGTTATACTGGCTCAGCGCTTTCCGCCTCCCCCTCTGACCCCTTTTCCAAGGTTTGCATGTATTCCAAACTTGTTGGTTCCTGTCCAATTTGATTGTTAAATGTGCTCATTCAATTTTATGTGTGCCCATTGGTTTTTTATGAGTGCCCATTGGATCGTAAGTCCGGGTAGAATTGGTACTGACGTGGGAGTTTTTATTGGTGTGGGAGTTTTTTATTTATTGGTAGAGGGAGCGTGTAGTCTTGGGCGTCGGGCACGCGTACCGCTGTGACGGGTAACGCTCACGGTCCACATCCTTCTCTGGCGGTGAGGGCGGAGAGTGTGCAGGAGCAAACTCTCGCGCCAGCCATTTAGCGTGGAGTGTGAGCAATGGTTCGATGTCGCAAACCCCTGAATCTATTTTGGGGTCGTGACCCTCCCCCAGGAAATGGGTTTTCCCTGATGAGTCATAACTAGTGTCATTTTGTGTTAGACGAAGATTGTACATTTTTAACATTATAAGCTGTTAAACCAACACACGTTTGCCTTTCAACTTTCGATGCTACAAGTTCAATTTCCATCTTTAATTTCAATTAGTTTGGTTACATGACTTACTTTAAACAAGCCTGTCCGTTCTTAAAGGATTGATGTGAATAATACCCAGGATTATTCTTTTGAAAACCACATTTTATTATTATTTTGTCTATACTGTGCGTTTACTAACAACTGTATCCCCTAGGAGTTTCAAAATTTTGCCACAATGGAGCCTCATGCGTTTTTACTAGCGCAATAAACGTCTTAACACGGTGCTTATATAAGCTATCGACTTGGTTTCTTAAAGTTTTACTTTTATACAAGCTGTTCTTTCACCCGTTTGAATTCCTTAAGTGGAATCTTACAGTTGATGATGAAAATATTTGCCTCTTTTTATCAGTCTAACCTTCTGTAACTCAGTCCACTCCAAGAAACGCCTTTGTCCTTTGATATAATATCATGTGTAGTTTTTTTTTAATTCACTGCGTCTTAGTACCTGTCCAGGTTAAACGCGTACATTAATTGCACTAATGGAATAGGGATGAGGAAGGCAGGAACCGCATTTGCGTGGAAAGGCAGTGGAAAACCCTTTAGGGTAATGTACCCTTAGCGCACCCACGAAACCCACCATCCCCGTCACCACAAATTCAGTCTAACACAATAGAAATGCATTAAAACCTGCTTCGGTGGTCGTATGGTCTAAGGCGCTATTCTCACAGTAGACTAGACTTCCGATGACGGGGAAATCGAGGTTCAAATCTTAATCGGGTGTACTGAGGCTGGTTTTCCAGAAAGGGGTTTTCACTTTCCCTCCACGCAAATGCGGGTATACATCCTCTAAACATAGCCTTCCTCATCCCTAAAAACCCATAGCGTAGTTAGTACATAAGTATATAACCTGAACAGATAGTAAGACGCGGTGCAAAAGAAAATTTATAGTAGGATTAGTATTATCTAATAAATAGCCATTAAGATTCAAATATTATATACGATTGGTATTATAATAAACTGCACTCATCAATGGTCACAAAGACTAAACGTTGAGTTCCTCTAGTGTAATTTTCCGGTGATGGGGAGCCTAGGACTCTAATCCTGGTCGGGTCATCTGAGAGTGTTTTTTCCTAAATGGTTTCTCTTTCCCTCCCTCCTCGTAAATGCAGGTACATCCCATCAGGGCCACTAAATGAAGGTAGTCCGGATGGTTACAGAGAAGCGTTACAAACCAAACCAAAGTGTTTAGCCCATTCATGTATGTATATTGTGGGCATCACTCTACGCCATTTCACTCCTGGAACCAACTTCCACTCTCACCTTCCTCTAACAACGCCGAAATTACCACAAGTCTTGTTCACAGCTCTCTTAAAGTGCAAGCATCTCGACAACTAAAGACGTGGCAATGTCACCACCTGTCAAAGCTGAGACTGCGAAATTTCCTCCAACACTTCATAAACTACTCAGGACTGAGTAACAGGCTTTTGACAGGACGAATTCCAACTGAACGCTGCCATTGTCCCGGCAGGAGTTTTGGACAGCTGTTTCCATCGCTTGTTGGGTTGTCATGGTAAAAGGCTTGTGACAGAGACATCACACACGTTTACTTTGAAATTATTGTAAACAAGGAATACAAAGGACGTTAGGAACGTAGAACGCAATCTAAAATCACCGGAGGTGGCTGGAGAAGGATGCTGTCACTTAAATGTTAGATAATATACCTTATACCATAGTCACATTTTTTTTATTTTCCTGTTATTTCAAAGTACCAATAAGTTAGCTCTATAAAATGTACATATGTATAAAATGAAATTGATAGATAACGGTACATATTATCAAAGTATCCTTAGCATTGTAACTATAAATAAAATTATATTCTAATGTAATAGGCAAGGCACAAATATTTAAACCCTATCCTGATTATTTTTAAGAGGAGGTATTTATGATTACATGGTATCTTTCTCAATAATGTATCTTCTGCAGTACTCGAGGGTTTGACACAAGTTTTAAGTTAAACTACTCCCATGATAAGTTCACATTAATCTTGTTAGTTGACTCGGTGGTTTTAGGCTAAAGTTCTCGCCTCAGGCCTCAATGTTCGTGGGTTCAAACCCAGCTGGGGTCGACAGATTTTTCTTGAGAGATAAAAATCCGTAGCACAACTGTCTTCGAAGGAAAAGTAAATCCGTTGGTCCCATGTTGATATTGGCATAAAAAAAAATAACCCTGGACGGTATGAGCAAATACTTTTCCCGGCAAAATTGTTAATCCTTTCCGCCCTCGCTCATATAAATTCTCGTGTGCTGATAATAATCAGTCGGCTCAGAAAGTGCACGTTAAATAACCCAAATAAATGAAGATTAAAATAAAGTGTTTTCATTGTTATTGCGTCCATATGAAATCGAGACTTTTCTTCAAAACAGATTAAATGTATACTGGAAAACACTGTGTAATGGCTGCATTTCCATAAATTAAGAAAATAAATGGTATGACACAATCGTGTGTACTTTATCATCTGGTTTATTATATTTTATGGCAAAAATTTTAAAAATCAGTTTTCAGTAAACTAACTAACTACTCCTTAATAAGTTTTACTCAGAAAAACAAACATTATTTTGATAATAATATTGCACTCTCTTCAGATATAAATTTCAAAAAACATGATTTTTTTCTATTTTCCAAATTTAAAATTTTCAAAATTCATGCATGACTTTCAAATTATTTTTATATAAACAAACATACATTATTTAGGAGTTGTAGAGGAAGCGAGAAAAGATCAGTTTTTTTGCAGTTTTTATTTTTTTTAATGTTTTTGGTCAAAAGAAATCAAATATTTCTTCATTTGAAACATACCTAGGCCTATAGTTTAATTTTATTCACATGTTGACGTCAATAGCTCTTTATTATCTGTCAAGTGTCCTGGAATTGAATGAAAACTTTTCTCTTCATTTAAAAAATTTGTCATCTAATGCCACTATGCTCATGACAGATATTCAATAACTGTTTATATCACCAAGCGAATTAAATTAAATTCTTATATTTGTACTGAAGCAATATTTTATTTATTTTGGCCAAAAGAAGTTTTGCTATAACAACTGCACAAACACTGACCTTTATTCGTGTCCCCTACATTTCTATGTTAAGTTTTATGTAAATCACTCCTCAGATACCCATTTTGAGCAAAAATGCTAGAAACAGGTTTGGAATTTTCAAATCATAACTATCAGTAAATACTCTTAAACAATGTTTGCCCCCCCCCACCCCCCCCAAAAAAACACAACAAGTATACAGTATCCAGTGTTATTTATCATGTCAAACAGTTCCCATGTATCCATTTAAAAAAATTGTAAAAGCCATTTACGAGAAATTTTAAATTTCCAAAAATCAACCATTAGTAAGATAACCACTTAAGAGGAAAATTAGTCCCAAAATAATATAATATACTTTATAGCATCAAGATATCAAGTTTGAACAAAATCCATCCATCAAACCCATTTCGGTTGTGGCTTCAGGAACATCATTGTAAGACCCACATTTTTGGGTACAAGGGCACATAAAACGTCAATAGCCACCATAATATCAAGGCTAACAATTTTCACGTTTACAATAATTTCTCTGTGTGAGAAAGTAAAAAGTCAGTCAGAATGATAAATACTCGTCACTGGCTTTGGTGATTCCTATTGCTGCTAGATTTTACATTTAGACTTTTTATAAACTAATTTCACTAAAACATTTTATATATCATATTGTGAAAATTGAAAAATGACACCTGGACACGGGAATCGAACCCGGGACCTTTGGCTTAGTACGCCTATGCCAAAGCCAAAGGTCCCGGGCTCGATTCCCGTGTCCAGGTGTCATTTTTCAATTTTCAGAATATGATATCTAGATGGTGTAATTCCCACTAAAAGCATAAATAATAGCTTTGGCTATTGATTTTTAAAACATTTTATATAAAAATTCGTATAAGCTTACATTTCAAATCGCAGTAATTTTTTCACAAATTGGGGACAAAATCAGTCCATGACATAAATATACTTTTTTGGGGAGTGTCCCCCAAAATATGGTGCGAAGTGTCACTCTAATCTAAAGTTACTCATAGAGAAGAGGTAATAATGTGACCTTGATATCAATGTTTACCAAGTTATACTGGCTTCATAGGCCGGTGTAAGTATTTTTGTTACGTGTCACGTGAATTAACCCGCATCGGTGGCCGCGTAGTCTAACGCGCTACTTTCGTGCTAGACTAGACTTCCGTGGACGGAGATATTGGGATTTGATCCCGGTAGGGTGCACTGAGGGTATTTTTTCCTGGATGGTTTTCTACTCTCCTTCCACGCAAATGCAGGTGCACTTCCTATCAGTTAAACCTCCCTAATTCCTAGCACATTATCGTAAAATTAGTACACATAGGCGTATAACCCGAACGGGTGTTAAGACGTGGTGCTGAAAACACAGTTTTTTGTATTTTTTAGCACCACGTCTTACTACCCGTTCGGGTTATACGCCGTAGCCTGTTCAGTAGGTAGCCATACAAACACGTTCTCTCCCGAGAGAAATAATGGCTTCCCTCAAATGAAGCGGAAAAGAATGTGTGCTAACGGGTGTTGACACACGCCACGATTGAGTGCGGTAAGGTTTGTTACGCTCTTTCTTGTGGAGTGTCATTTCTACTACTGTTGACGTTGTAATAATTCACGCCACGCCACGTGCTTTTGCCTGAACTGTGTTTACTCTGTGAGTGAGTGAGTTTATACTGTATTTAGAAGTGTGATAGTTGTATCACTTGTACGAAACATGACTGACTTTCGTGCTAGCAAAATGTTTTTACCCGAATTTATAGAATTTTATAAGGCACACCCAGCATTATATAATATGTATATTGATAAAAATTTAAAAAAGGCCGGAAATGACGCTTTGGTAGAATTTTCTCGCAATGTGGACCCAAAACCCGATCGAGATTTTGTTTCAATAATAATAATAATAATAATAATAATACAGTCGATGAAAAATTGATAGTGTTTTCCCCTTTCGGCTGACCACTTCTTTTACCAGAAACGTGGTATTTCCCGGTTTCTGATAACTGCAGACATTCCAATAACAGCACATGCAACAATTTTTTTTTCTTCTACCCATGCTTCTTGACACTTCACACATCTAGTCCTGCCCACACCACTAGAAACACCACGGGATAAAATAATCGTGTTGTAAATCTATACATGACACCGTGCCATTCCATATGGCACGATAAATGACAGTTGTTTGTCCATACACACACATTCTTTCCCTTGGTAACAAAACGTCACGTCCAATCATGCGCAATTACTCGTGACGACTTCATGTTTGGTGTGGGTGAGAAAAGAACGTGTGTGTATTGCAGCCTAATGTCTTAAAAAATTACTGTATTGATCAAAATATTTGTATTGGTAGAGTTGAGTTCGTCTACCCGAGCAAGATTGTCCAGTAAACATGGCCCACTCACCCTGTGCCTGCCTCGATACCTCTTCTTGCTCCTGGTCTCCTGGTGGCCGCATGTGACATAAGATTATCAACATATTCACAATAATACTTGGCCACTAAAGAATGGCTTATTAAGAGGAAAGGACGAGCGAGGATAAGGAATACTGACTATTAATTCTTAGGGGGAGAGGGAGGTAAGGAAGGGTTTGAGGAGGTGCGCCCTTAGCCCCTGGATAGAGAAGGTTGTACAGTATACATACAACCTGTGGTATAAATCATCAGCCCTTTTCAGTCGATTGAGCCCAGGCTCCTTTGCCGAAGTCTGGCGTGTTCACAGCTCAGCTAGCATTGTTGATCTTATGCAAACATGGGAGTGTAATGTCCTACCAACCACAACCGGAGGATAAACCACATATCCCTGACCAACAAGGTATCAAGTTACACACGAGGCATTCCATCATGCTCACCACCTAGTTAGGTTACTCAATTTCAACACATACCACCTGCCCCCCTTCGTCTCTCTAACATTTAGTATAACACAGGTTATGTGGACCATACTTTTCCCCTCTTGTATCTATCGTACACTAGCTATATGAACCATACTTTACCCTTGTTAATAGCTAGTGTACACTGGATATTTGGGCAATACGTAACCCTCCAAGCCTCCTGTACACAATTAATCTTCAAGCCCCTTGTACACAGTAGCACTCCAAGCCTCGTGTGTCCAGTAACATTCAAGCACCTTATATACAGTAATGCTCCAAATCCTCTGTGTGCATTAACACTTCAAGCAAGGCCGTAGCCAGCCAATAATATTAGAGGGGGGTTTGGTGGGCACATCCCCTAATTTACGGAGACTAGAAAAAAAATTATAAATCATAAACAGTTCTAGAAGCTATCTAAAGTGCTTTTTATGGTAACACAGCCCCCTAATTTGTACTTGTACCTTAATTTTAATATTGTTTGAACCACAAATAAAGTCATATATATACTTTGTTCATAAAATTTCAAGGGGGGTTTGAACCCCCAAAAAAACCCCTTGACTACGGCCTTGATTCCAAGTCCCTTATACAGTAACACACAAAGTTAGGCTACTTGAGTAGTCTTAGGCTTGAAACAGCTCCAACAAAATGGAAGTAGAATAAGATATCTATCTTCCAGCTACTAACGTCTCAATTTACTTCGACAGCAACGTTAACCAACAAGTTTGTTAACACGCCATAAGAGATAGTAAGGTTGAAGACTAGTCTCCGAGAGAGGTGTTCCAAAACTCTTCTCCCTAGTTCCTAGTCTCGGAGTCCACCACCTCCAAAGCTGTCATCTTAAAGATTAGTCTCCTAGAAAGAGGTGTTCCAGAACTCTTCTCCCTAGTTCCTAGTCTCGGAGTCCACCACCTCCAAAGCTGTCATCTTAAAGATTAGTCTCCTAGAAAGAAATGTTCCAGAACTATTCATCCTAGTCTTCACCTTTATATTTGTCAGATGGAAGATTAGACTCAGAGAGAATGGCTAGGACTTTCATCCTAGTCCCAGAGGATACTGTGAGTAGCCATTAAATCAATACAGGGGTTAGAAATCTAACCAGTTATATAGGAACATGTGAGTAGCCCTCAAACCAGACCAGAGGTAATGTATATAAGCAAACATAATACTAAGCGGCTGTTAAGGGACCAAGTAATTTTGCGAACATTAAATATACTAAACATTCGTTGTCTAAATAACTAGTTAATTAAATACGAGAAACCCGTGTAATAAAGTATGATAGTGATCATGTGATTTTTATCTCTCAACTCATTAAGATGGTGATGGACCCTTGATACCAATATAGGAAGTCTACTAGTACCGTCAACTTATTAAGATCACCTGAAAGTGATGGATCCTTGAGACCAATAGAGGAAGCCTACTAGTACCGTCATCTTATTAAGATCACCTGAAAATGATGGATCCTTGAGACCAATATAGGAAGCCTACTAGTACCTTGATCTTATTAAGATAACCTGAAAGTGATGAACCCTTGAGACCAATAGAAGAAGCCTACTAGTACCTTGATCTTATTAAAATAACCTGAAAGTGATGGACCTTTGAGAGCAATAGAAGAAGCCTACTAGTACCTTCAACTTATTAAGATCACCTGAAAGTGATAGGACCCTTGAGACCAATAGAAGAAGCCTACTAGTACCTTCAACTTATTAAGATCAACTGAAAGTGATGGAGCATTGAGGTCACTAGAAGTAGCTTAGTCTTACCTTATTGAGTGGGAAAGGGCACCTCCCGGCGCAGTAGTGAGCCTGGAAGTTCTCAGGGGAGATGACCCAATCGCTCCAGCCGATGTCACCAAAGTTTACCACCAGCTTCTTGCGACGACACATCTCGTCAGTGTTTGATGCCACCACGCCGGTACCGTTCTCACGTAGACTGTCCTCCTGTTCACAAACACATCCTTTGAAAGTTTCATGTCTTTAAAAAAATATTTTGACCTATCTTTGTCAGTTGTCATATATTCTCCGGATTTTCAGTTATTGATGTATTGAATGGGTCGTCAGCTGTTGTGTAATAATCATGATTGCCAAATTGTAATGTACTTTATTTATTGTCATTGTTATGCACCATATTATTAGTTGTCAGTTGTCATGTACTTTATTACGTATAGCTTGAATAGGTAGTAAGAAGTGATGATAAAATAATACTATCTTGATTGCCAGTTGCCACGCACCATTGTAATTTTCAGTTATAATTTACTATCTTGATTGTTTGTGATATAATTATTATTAAAAATAAATCATTAGAATTCTTATATATAAGTTAATAAGCTCGTTTCCGGTAATAGAAATTACGAGAAAATGACTGAACAGATTATGACAAACGACCAATCATTTTAACGGTTAGGCGTCCAGGATGTCGGGAAAAATAGTAGTTTTCCACGAAAACCCGATATTTACAGAGAATTTTCAGTTTTTCATTCTTTGTTTAGTCACCATGGAAACGGTTATTTATTGCATGGCTGTAAGTCTCTAAATAAAATATATCTCTTTGGCTAAAAATAATAACTCAATATTTATTTGTTGGTCCGAACACATCACAATTTTCTCTTTGGATGCTGCTCATAGCACTTCTAAATTGAAATACCTAAGCTGGGGAAACATTTATTTTTTATTGGAATGTTGTTATCGTTAATTCGAATTACATCAATAATAATGAGCATATTTCGAAAACTAAAAGGTTAAGTTGATAAATTCGTGAAAACATTGTCTACGTTATGTTTCACGCATGATAAAATTATGTTTAAATATGTTTTTGTACGTATTATAAGCTCAAAGAGGATAAAATGATCTTGAATAATGTTTAAAAATAGCCATTTTAATTATTTAAGTATGAGTTTTGGTGTTCATTTTTTCAAATAATGGGTTTTGATGTTCATTTTATTCTAATATTTGGTTTGGATGTTCATTTTTGCAAATAGTAACACAATACAAATGCATAAGTTAAGCTATGTTTTCACTTTACCGCTTAATTTTGAGGATATGTTATTTAAAAGTAATGTTTTGTGTACCCATCTATCTTTTCACATTCTTACAAATACAATAAGTTCAGTTATTGTTGATACTTAATTTTGAGGGAATGGTATTTCAAAGTACCGTAATGTTTTGTGTACAACATATATATTTTCACATTCTCCCTGATTCTATCTGACACTCTCTCTCACGGTTTCACACACACACTCTCTCACACTCTTTACCCTCACACATATACACTCTATAACACTCTCTCTCTCTTTCATATAATAGTCTCTCATTCTCTCTCACACACTTTACCCTTTTTTTCACACACACTCTCTACTCACATACACTCTCTGTCACACAATTTAGCTCACATTATCTTTATTATACTCTCTCTCTCTTAAGCCCTTTCTCAAACACTTTCTAAAAACTCCTTCTATTTCAAACTCTCTCAAAATCAATCTCACTCTCCTTATCTCACTCTCCCTATTTCACTCTCACTCTCACTCTTCCTATCTCACTCTCATTCTCCCTAACTAAATCTCACTCTCACTCTCCCTATCTCAATATCATTATCTCAAACTCACTTTCTCTATCTCAAACTCATTCTCTCTAAAACACTCTCTCAAACATTCTTTCTTACAAACTCACTATCTAGCTCACTCTCTCAAACACTCTCTCTCTTAAGCTCTCTCACTCTAATTTGATAAGCCCATTTGCGGTAATAGAAATTACTAGGAAATGGCTGAACATATTTTGACAAAATACCTCTCATTTATAAGGTTAAGGGACTTAGGATTTGGGGAAAATTAGTAGTTTCCAACTAAAAACTGACTTTCTCAGATAATTTTCAGCTTTTCATCCTTTGTTTACATCACCATGGAAACCCTGCTTTGTAAATAAAATATTTTTCTCTGGTTACAAATAATACCAACTCAACTCTTACTTTAGTGGTATGGCGCAACAAATAGAAAGATTACGACAGTTATTTGTATATTTATTAAACATTTAAACAAATCGATGATATCAGGTTATTTATATGTATATATATATATATAAAATTGTTGATTTTTACCCTTCCTCTTCTTTCTCTTTAAATATTTACCTTTGCTCCTATGTATAATTTGGAAAGCCCTTTTCTGGTAAGTCAAATTTAGAGAAAATGGTTGAACCGATTTTGACAAACGTCCACTCATTTTAAAAGTTATGGGTCTGGTATGTCGGCAAAAATAGTAGATTAAAACAAAAACCCAAATTTCCTAGCAAATTTTACATTTTTTTCATTCTGTGTACGCAGGGGCTCGTCTGTACAATCATTATTTGTGTACATCACCATGGAAACCATGATTTGTGTATAGTTGTGTATGGATAGATAAAATATTTGTCTTTGGTTAAAAGTAATAACTAATTTTTACTTGAGTGTTTTGGTGCAACAAATAGATAGAGAGCTTAAAGAGGGGTCGTTTTAAAGTTCTCATCGTGGTTCAAATGTGGAAAATAAACATTTTAATTCAAATTAGACACAAAAAGATCTTTGACGAGTAAACTATTAGCTAGAAAGTCGAGTGAATGCTTTTTATAGAGATCTTTTCCCAATAAAAAGTTTAGAACATATTTTAGTTCAATAATCTGCAGAAATCGCTGCAACGATCCACGAGTAGAATTATAACGGTAAAGTTTACTATTAATACTACAGTAAATGATAAAATCAAAATAGTTAGATAAATTGTTTGAGTTAAATTATTCAAATATATTATATTATTAAATTATATTGTCAGTCATAATGTCCAGTTTATTATTATTATTATTATTGACCACCACGTCTTAGTAACCATTCTGGTTATAAGCTAATGTATAGTAAATACATAGATTACCATTTGTCATGGACTATCTTTATTGCCAGTTAAGATGTCTTTATTGCCATGTAGTATATTAATTACTATCAGATTTGATGTACCATTTTGATTGTCAGTTGTCATTTACTATATTAATTGTCACTTATCATTACCATCTTGACTGTCAGTTTTAATTTACAATTATGACTAATAGTTGTCATGTACTATCTTGATTGTCAGTTTTAATGTACAATTATGACTAACAGTTGTCATGTACTATATTTAGTTTCAGTGGTCATGTAATATCTTGATTGTCAGTTTTAATGTACTATTATGACTAACAGTTGTCATGTACTATATTTAGTTTCAGTGGTCATGTAATATCTTGATTGTCAGTTTTAATGTACTATTATGACTAACAGTTGTCATGTACTATATTTAGTTTCAGTGGTCATGTAATATCTTGATTGTCAGTTTTAATGTACTATTATGACTAACAGTTGTCATGTACTATATTTAGTTTCAGTGGTCATGTAATATCTTGATTGTCAGTTTTAATGTACTATTATGACTAACAGTTGTCATGTACTATATTTAGTTTCAGTGGTCATGTAATATCTTGATTGTCAGTTTTAATGTACTATTATGACTAACAGTTGTCATGTACTATATTTAGTTTCAGTGGTCATGTAATATCTTGATTGTCAGTTTTAATGTACTATTATGACTAACAGTTGTCATGTACTATATTTAGTTTCAGTGGTCATGTAATATCTTGATTGTCAGTTTTAATGTACTATTATGACTAACAGTTGTCATGTACTATATTTAGTTTCAGTGGTCATGTAATATCTTGATTGTCAGTTTTAATGTACTATTATGACTAACAGTTGTCATGTACTATATTTAGTTTCAGTGGTCATGTAATATCTTGATTGTCAGTTTTAATGTACTATTATGACTAACAGTTGTCATGTACTATATTTAGTTTCAGTGGTCATGTAATATCTTGATTGTCAGTTTTAATGTACTATTATGACTAACAGTTGTCATGTACTATATTTAGTTTCAGTGGTCATGTAATATCTTGATTGTCAGTTTTAATGTACTATTATGACTAACAGTTG
>CABFWB010002416.1:57079-83118 GCA_902151455.1 Timema bartmani
CTGTTGTACTAGCTCTGTGGATGCTGTGATACCTTTGTGGCAGTTGTGTAACCTCTGTGGTGGTTGTTGTACTAGCTCTGTGGATGCTGTGATACCTTTGTGGCAGTTGTAGGTCTACTACCTCCATGTATGCTGTACTATTTATATAGCTGCTTTACTTCCTATGTGGCTATTGTACCACCTCTGTGGTTGTTGTGTCACCTCTGAGGCTGCTGCACGACCTCAGTGGATGCTGTGCTAACTTTGTTGCTGTTGTGTATCCTCTTTGGATGTTGTACTAGCTCTGTGGATGCTGTGATACCTCTGTGGCAGTTGTGTAACCTCTGTGGCTGTTATACTAGCTTTGTGGATACTGTGCTACCTTTGTGGCTGTTGTACTAACTTTGTGGATGCTGTGCTACCTTTGTGGCTGTTGTGCTATCTTTGTGGATGCTTTAATACCTTTGTTACTGCTGTACTACCTCTGTGGCTGTTTAAGTCTACCACCTCTATGTCTATTGTACTATATCTGTAGCTGCTTTACTTCATGTGTGGCTACTGTTCTATCTATGTGGTTGTTGTATAACCTCTGTGGATGCTGTGCTATCTTTGTAGCTGCTGTACTATATTTGAGGCTGCTTTATTATATTTGTGAATGCTGCAATATATTTTTAGATGCTACAATATCTTTGTGGATGCTCTACTACCTCTTTGTCTTCTGTACTATCTATGTAGCTTCCCATTTGGCTACTGTACTACCTCTGTGGGTGTTGTGTAACCTCTGTGGCTGCTGTACTATCTCTGTAGCTTATTTAATTCCCACATGGCTATTGTACTACCTCTGTGGCTGTTGTGTAACCTCTGTGGCTGCTATACTACTTGTTTTGTATGGATGCTGTGCTATATTTGTGGTTACTGTACTATTTTTCTGGATGATGTGCTATCTTTGCGTATTCTGTAAAGATAGCACGATCTTTGTGGATGCTGTACTGTATTTAAGGCTATGCTATGTTTGTGGCTGCTACACCATATTTGTGGCTGTTATAACAACTATATAAGTCTCTAGTGGGGCTTATTTAAATATCGGTGCTCATGTCAACAACGTAATTTCGGAAACGTTGGATACAAATTTAGAAGACGCTGATTCTTCCCCAGTGGTAGATAAAATACTATGATATTTGTTTATGCCATATAAGTGAGATATTACAGTTCTTGATTTGGGTGGTCAGTGTTTCAATGCCAAGCTTAGTTTGTCTCCAAGTCATTTTATAAAGTGTTCCAAATTAAGGTGATTATTACAATGCAAGATCTAGTTTTGTGTTTTATTTATAGTTTTATCAGCGTTCGGGAGATTGGAATGATTCAGATTATCCTATGATCAGTACATCTTAAGGGTCAATAACCCGTGTGTTGACAGGTGATAAATTTAAATGTAATAATATTTTATCGACAGAATGTGGCAGCTAGTGAAATTATAAAATGTTGTTTTTATTCACCTTTTCAGGAATACTCCAATCTTCCTTGAAGTTCTTCTTTCCCTTCCTTCTGTGTTCCTTCCTCTTCCCTTCACCCTTTCTTCTCTTGTTTCCTTTCCCTCTCCTTCTGGATGGTGGGAACGGGATGATGGGGTCCTCCTTAGACTCGGCGCTGCTTGGTCTTCCTCTCAAGAAAGTCTCAGGAGAAGTTTTAATAACTCTATTAAAGGGTGCTGGGCCGCTGTCTGGCAGCTCGTTGTCAACGATGGATCTGACTACCCTCTTCTGTGAAGATTCGAACCCCTCGTCTACCTTGTTAGATGTAATGAGCAGAGGTTTATTGTCTTGTCCATCTTCCAGAGGGCTTCCCTCAACGTTGAACAGTGACATCTGGCTCAGGCGTTCCCTCCTGCGTTTATGCTTATCTCTCTTGACTCCTAAAGAGAGGCTCCTTTGGATTTCCATAGAGTCATTATCATTTATGGGAGGGCTGTGGTTTTCTCTCTTTACTCCTGAAGAACGGCTTTCCTGAATCTCCAGGGAGCTGTCATTGTAATCTAGAGTAGGTATCTGGTTACCTCGTTTGCCTCCCAAAGAGTGACTCTTCTGGTTATCTAGTGAGTTGTCGTTGTTATCTAGGGTAGGTTTGCGGTTGTTTCTCTTCCCTCCAGAAGAGTGACTCCTCTTGATCTCCCGGGAGTTGTCATTGTTATCTAAGGTAGTTCTGTAGCTACCTTGCTTGCCTCCTGAAGTGTGGATTCTTTGGATCTCTAAGGAGTTGTCATTGTTATCTTGGGTAGGTCTGTAGTTATCTCTCTTGCCTCCCGAAAAGTGGCTTCTTGGGATCTCTAGGGAGTTGTCATCGTTATATAGGGTAGGTCTACGGTTGTTTCTCTTGCCATCTGAAGAGTGACTCCCTTGTATCTCCAGGGAGCTGTCATTGTCTTTTAGGTTAGGTCTGGGGTTGTATTTCTTGATTGAAGAAATGGGGCTTCTCTGGTTCTCCAAGGAGTTGTCATTGCCATCCGTGATTGGAGCCTGTATGGGCCTCATGCTAGAGTACAACTCTTCTAGGTACAATTCCTGTTTGGTTTCGTTATTTTCTCTGAACGGGAACTGCTGTCCACCATCTTGATTCCGCTCTACGTCCAAAAAGGTGTCGTCTAGAGCAGATAGCTCAGCCCCTGTGGATCTAAGGAGCCCCGCGAGGGCGTGGGTATGGGTCGGTGATGTCCCGGGAGTATCCTCCATAGGATCCTCTGAGAAGACTACGAGGAAGGCAGGGAATGTATCGCTGACCGGATCCTTGAGGAACTGTATTGGTGGTATCATCCTGCCCCTGGGAGCTTCGAATCTAACCCCCAGCAGCAAGTCCCCATGAGATTGTAGCAAGATCAGGTCTCGTAGGGCTGCAGTTGATTCCAGGGTAAGCCAGCCCCCCCTCGTTGACTGAGAGACTGGAATAGAAGCTAGAGGAATGATCCTGGCCTTGCGGCTGTGCTGCACCTGGTAAAGTTTCACCTTGTAAGGAGGTGCCAGGGCCCTCCTGCCGGAGTGATGGGGGCGGCGGTGGAGGTGAATCTGGGCTAACTGAAGGTATTCTCCTCTGCCCACGCAGCTGACGTTGAATACCAATAGGTTCCAGATGCCTGGAACAACACACAATTATGTATTTATTTATTTGAGGTATTTAACGTGCACTTTTTGAACCTACTGATTATATCAGCACACGAGAGTTTCTATGGGCAAGAGCGAAAGGGTCCACCAATTTTGCCGTAAAAGATATCTTCCCATACATTCCAGGGTTCTTTTACATGTCACAATCGAAATGGGACCGACGGATTTACTCCCCCTCCAAAGGAAGTTGTGCTACGGATTTTTATCGTTCAGTAAAAATCCGTCAACCCCAGCTGGGTTTGAACCCGCGAACATCGGGTCCTGAGGAATGAAGTGTTGATAGCTTTCACTGAGATGAGACAAGTTACGTATGAGACGTCTTGTCTCATTACGGTAGCACATTTTGAAAATCAAACTTTAGAACAACTTTAACAAAATAACAATCTACATTTCGTGAACAGCTTTTTAAAAATGTATGAGTAACTTTGCAATTTATAAGATAATTATTTAAAAAAATCATTGGTTGTAAAATAAATGCATGAAATTGGAACCCATTATTTTATAACTTAGTATTTAGAAAAGTTTGTAAGCTACATTTTGTTATTAAAATATTTTTGGTTTAAGAGCCTCCTCCACGATAAATACTCTGAGTGATCCTCACCCTATGATAAGTAAGTTCTTATGTCTACCAAATCTAGAGTAAATCAGGATAGAGAGAGTGACTCTTATAATTAAGTTGAAAATCTTATGACAAAAAAATGATCTCACCCAAGTCAGAATGCTCACCAAGGTTCAGAGATCTGATCCACCAGAAGCCGACTTCATCATTGAAAAATAGAGTATATATATATGTATATGACTCCACATGATCCCATGATCCTTTTAACTCAAAGCAGGGGAGGGGTATAGGCTCATCTTCCACGTAGATTGCTTCAACTGTTTTGTAAAACCATCGTCGTTTGTATTCATTTGAGCCAAAACAAAAGGATGTTGAGGCTCCTACAAGCCGGGAAAGAGATTACTCCCACAGATTAAGGAGAGAGTAGCATCCTATTGGTGCGGGGAAAGAAAGTTGGCTTCTGTAGGTCGGGGAGAGAGTTGTCCCCAAAGGTTGGGGAGAGAGTGTCTTCCATAAGTGGGGGAGGAGTTGTTCCCACAGGTTGGGGAGAGAGTTGACTCCCATAGGTGATGGAAGAGTTGTTCCCACAGGTTGGGGAGAGAGTTGACTCCCATAAGAGATGGAAGAGTTCTTTCCACAGGTTGGGGAGTAAGTTATCTTCCATAAGAGATGGAAGAGTTGTTCCCACAGGTTGGGGGGAGAGTTGACTCCCATAGGTAGATGGAAGAGTTGTTCCCACAAGTTGGGGAGAGAGTTGACTCCCATAAGAGATGGAAAAGAGCTCCAATAGATGAGGGAGAGAGTAGTTCCCATATGTTGAGGAGAGAGTAGCTCCAATATGTGGGGGAGAAAGTTGGTCTCATAGATATGGGAGAGAGAGTTGGCTCCTATGGGTGGAAGAGAAAGATGTTTCAATAGGTTGGGGTGAGAGATCGCTCCCACAAGTGGGTAAGAGAGTTCCCTGACAGGTGGAAGATAAATTTGACTAGTTTTACTGGGAGATGGAACAGTTGTTAAGGTGTGCGACATAATAGAACTCAAACCAAGTTAAGAAAATTTTGCTAGCTGCTGGTGAAAATTTTGTTTACGTATAAAATATTTTATCTATTCTATTGGCTTAAGATAAATACTTAGATCCATTTATTTTAGAAATATATTTGTAAAAATATGAAAAGAACAATACTTTGTATTCAGGGACTTGTAATGGCGGTCAACAGCAGGTGCCCTGGTTCCCCAGGGGCTTGTCAATATAGTTGAAGATTTGGGCACAAAGAAATCGTAAGCATAGCTTTCTATTTTCACACGGACTTAGAACATGTAACTCGTTGGTTTGGATTGTTGGTTTCTGGAGATCTCTATTGTTACACTACTTAGAACATGTGACTTGTTGATTTAGATTGTTTGTTACTGGAGATCTCTATTGTTACACTACTTAGAACAGGTTACTCGTTGGTTTGGATTGTTTGTTACTGGAGATCTCTATTGTTACACTACTTAGAACAGGTTACTCGTTGGTTTGGATTGTTGGTTACTGGAGATCTCTATTGTTACACTACTTAGAACAAGTTACTCGTTGGTTTGGACTGTTTATTACTGGAGATTTCTATTGTTACACTACTTAGAACATGTGACTCGTTAGTTTGGATTGTTTGTTACTGTAGATCTCTATTGTTACACTACTTAGAACAGGTTACTCGTTGGTTTGGACTGTTTATTACTGGAGATTTCTATTGTTACACTACTTAGAACATGTGACTCGTTGGTTTGGATTGTTTGTTACTGTAGATCTCTATTGTTACACTACTTAGAACAGTTTACTCGTTGGTTTGGATTGTTTGTTACTGTAGATCTCTATTGTTACACAGGATTGTTTATTACTGGAGATTTCTATTGTTACACTACTTAGAACATGTGACTCGTTGGTTTGGATTGTTTGTTACTGGAAATCTCTATTGTTACACTACTTAGAACAGGTTACTCGTTGGTTTGGACTGTTTGTTTCTGGAGATCTCTATTGTTACACTACTTAGAACAGTTTACTCGTTGATTTGGATTGTTTGTTACTGTAGATATCTATTGTTACACTACTTAGAACAGGTTACTCATTGGTTTGGATTGTTTGTTACTGGAGATCTCTATTGTTACACTACTTAGAACAGTTTACTCGTTGGTTTGGATTGTTTGTTACTGTAGATCTCTATTGTTACACTATTTAGAACAGTTTACTCGTTGGTTTGGATTGTTTGTTACTGTAGATCTCTATTGTTACACTACTTAGAACAGGCTACTCGTTGGTTTGGACTGTTTGTTACTGGAGATTTCTATTGTTACACTACTTAGAACAGGTTACTCGTTGGTTTGGACTGTTTGTTACTGGAGATTTCTATTGTTACACTACTTAGAACAGGTGCAAAACGGAACAGTGAATAACAGTGGTGCGTAGTTAACGTTACATTGTAGCTTCCACCTATTTTTTGTAAAGTGAATATGAGATCATTTCTTTCAAATTCTACCTCTACATAATGTTATCCAAAAATGTAATTCAAGTTGCTTATTGCTGTGCTTGATGGTAAATTTACTATAACTACTTAAAGCACAGGCTACCCTGCCACCAACATCTCCTCCAAGGTTTGTCCACGTAGATGTTCCAGTCACTCACATATGAACACATTCACTTACACATGAACATGCGCACACTCACACGCGCGCGGGTGCGGGTGCAAAGAAATAGGGTAAAGAAGTGACGGTCAAAACTCTCATAAACATTTCTCTTCTTCCTAAAGAACACATAAAAAGTGGCCGTTACTTTTTAAAGGGCAAATAGGCGAAGAACAAAACAAGTAAAAGAGTCTTCTCTGTGTCGCAGTGAATACTTGTGTCGATAAAAACAAACCTGCTCTGTTTTTAACAAAACAGGTCTGATCCAGCTGCTCGCAAGGTGGTTTGTCAACTAGGGAGATTGTCCAGTAGTCTGGCTGCTCGCTAGGAGGGTTTGTCAACTGGCTGCTCGCTTGGCAAGGAGGGTTTGTCAATTGGGGAGATTGCTCAATGGTCTGGCTGCTTGTTCGGCTAAAAGGATTTGTCATCTAACGAGATTGTTCAACGTTCTGGCTGCTCACTTGACTAATAGGGTTTGTCAACTGGAGAGATTGCTCAATGGTCTGGCTGCTTGCTTGGCTAAAAGGGTTTGTCATCTAACGAAATTGTTTAACAATCTGACTGCTCGCTTGACTAGAAGGGTTTGTCATCTAACGAGATTGTTCAACATTCTGGCTGTTCGCTTGACTAGAAGGGTTTGTCATTTAACGAGATTGTTCAACATTCTGGCTGTTCGCTTGACTAGAAGGGTTTGTCATCTAACGAGATTGTTCAACATTCTGTCTGCTCACTTGGCTAGGAGAGTTTATTAACTGGAGTGTTTGCACAACCATTTAGCTGCTCACTTGGCTAGAAGGATTTGTTAAATTGGGAGCTTCTTCAATGGTCTGGCTGCTCACTTGATTAAAAGGTTTTATCAACTTGGGAGCTTATTAAATAGTTTGGCTGTTCGCTTGATAAGAAGGTTTTATCAATTTGGGAGCTTGTTATATGGTTTGGCTGCTCTATCGACTATGAGACTGTCAGATTGGGAGTTTGTCGAATGTTCTGGCTGCTTGCTTGGTTATGGAGATTAGTCACTTAGCCCTGAATCCATTGAGGTATCCTTAGTCAAATTGAAAGGCTACTATTATTATTTGTGAAAATAAAAAATAATATGACAATTTTTCCTTCGATGTTTGTAATAACTAAGACACTTAAATTAAATTCAAATATTAAAAATATTTTTAATTTTTAATGAGCTTTGTGTCTTTTATTTACATTTCATAAAATTTAAAAAAAAATCATAATAAAAATGGCTTGGACATAAATTAAATGAATTTTTATTTTCTAGCATAAACATTGTTTTCCGTTTTTATTTGACAAAGGTTCACGAACATCAGTCCACAACCTCTCCCACGTTAAGTGACTGCTAAACTTCAAGTAAAAAATTTGAGGTGAGTGATTACAGACCCTTCCCTGCGTTATCTGATGGAAAGAAACAAGGACATCACCGTGCACTTAGCACCACTTCGTAGGGCATTGGCATTGACTACAATCCAAGCTAGCACTGTCTGCTACACTTCTCTTCACTCCACAGGCATACTATTGTCCATACTATATGTCTCTAGCTCCTGGTATATAGCCAGGGCCCTTAGCTCAAAGAATACAGCTAAGATTCCTAGCTCAAAGGATACAAATAGATTTACTAGCTCCTGGGGCACAGACAAGGTATACACCAGACCCACAGCCTCCAGGTTAAAATGGCTGCACTCCGTGCGAATGCTTGGGTCTTTCAACATGGGTATTGCTTCAAGGGGGCTATTTAATAAAGCTCATTTTAAACATGGTTTAGCTAGAGACTGTCAATCAGTTGGCTTACACAAAGTTATGTTCAGGTAGCGACCCAACCCCGTCTTCACAAAATCCTACCTTACAAAGAGCTTACGCAGACTGCCCACTACGACTATAATGGTTTCTTTATGACGAACATGTTAAAAGTGAGTTGTTTAACAACTGCATATTTGGAAGTGCTTTTATTACTGAGCACTAACACTAGCGGACACCAGGGTTGATGGACTCAACCTACCTCAAGGAGCGCAGCGAAACTTCCGTAAGGCTGAGGATCTGGTATATGTTTGTCTGTGTTCTGGGGTAGTACCATTGTCCCTGGGTCCTGGGATATTATAACCAGTATTGCTAATTCCTGGAATAAAACCAGGTTCCAAGGAACTCGAGATAAGGGTTCCTAGCATCTAGGGGAAAAACCAAGGTTCTTAATTAATATAATCAAGATTACTAGTTCATGAGATTTAACCTGAATGCCTATCTACTGGGATATTCGGGGATTAGATTCCCAAGAACCTGAGATAGAGCCATGGGAACTTGGTTGGTCTCCCTAGCTCACTGAGCTATGAGGGCAAAGAAATAATAAAAATATAAAAAGAGTAGATTATAGGTCTCTCTTCGAAACAAAAAGTAAATAATAATATTTTTTTAAACCATTTTGTGAGTTCTTTGTTGTTGTTTTTTTGTTGGCCTGTCTCCAAGTGGACCCCCTCCCACACCTCACTTTTACCTGCGCTCGCTCTGAGTTCTTCTTTTGTTTCACCCTGAAGGCAGGAGGACTAGTATATTAGTGTCTCTAGGCTTAAGGTAAGGAGTTAGGGGGATGATTACTGAATATAATAAGGGTTTTTGCACAAAAAAAAGTATCATTATAACATGATGATCAACCCTACCTCCATTTTACTGGTGCGGCTAGGTGAGTGGTCAGCAAACCTGACTGCGTCGGTTTCCACAGATATCTTTAAAACGGTAATCCCATTACCCTAAATGAAACGTTTGAGATATTTAAAGACAGTTCTGGCACAACACCATTCGAATTAAGGAACATTAATTATAATTATGGTTACATGGTGGTCTAGGGGTAAGGTGTCAGACTTCTGTCCTGAGGTCCGGGGTTCAATCCCGGGTCCCGGCACAGATTTATCTGATTGCCAAACCCTTCCTTTACCTCTGACAAGAAGTGTAGTAATCACAACTTGTGAATGTGTGGAATGCCAGGCCTCCACCGTGGTTCGGATTCCACGTTAAACTGTAGGTCCTCCATTTCATCTCACAATCACCCTACCATTTCACATTAGCGTAAGTGCGTATAACCCGAACGGGTAGTAGGCCGCGGTGCTAATAATAATAATTATTATTATTATTATTATATATTTTTCATAATATTATGTTGATTATGTACACTTGTTTATGTATAGCTTTTAATACTAATTGCTTTAGTGCAGTAATTTCCACATTTATTAGTAGCCCAAGTACATTTTTAGTGATGGAGGGTTTAAGGATGGAAGATACAGTTCTAGTGATGGAGGGTTGAGAGATGTAAGACACATTTCTAGTGATGGAGGGTTGAGAGATGTAAGACACATTTCTAGTGATGGGGGTTGAGGGATGCAAGATACAGTTCTAGTGATGGAGGGTTGAGAGATGTAAGACACATTTCTAGTGATGGGGGTTGAGGGATGCAAGATACAGTTCTAGTTATGGAGGGTTGAGAGATGCAAGATACAGTTCTAGTGATGGAGGGTTGAAGGATGGAAGTTACAGTTCTAGTGATGGAGTGTTGAGGGATGGAAGTTACAGTTCTAGTGATGGAGGTTTGAGGGATGGAAGTTACAGTTCTAGTGATGGAGGGTTGAGGGATGTAAGTTACAGTTCTAGTGATGGAGGGTTGAGGGATGGAAGTTACAGTTCTAGTGATGGAGGGTTGAGGGATGGAAGTTACAGTTCTAGTGATGGAGGGTTGAGGGATGGAAGTTACAGTTCTAGTGATGGAGGGTTGAGAGATGTAAGACACATTTCTAGTGATGGGGGTTGAGGGATGCAAGATACAGTTCTAGTGATGGAGGGTTGAGGGATGTAAGACACATTTATAGTGATGGGGGTTGAGGGATGCAAGATACAGTTCTAGTGATGGATGGTTTAAGGATGGAAGATACAGTTCTAGGGATGTAGGGTTGAGGGATGCAAGGTACAGTTATAGTGATGGAAGGTTGAGGGATGGAAGATAAAGTTATTGTGGTGAAGAAGAGAGAGATATAGAAGAGCCTCCTAATTTCCTTATTAGATCCCAAAATGAGGTCAACAAACACTTCAAAGGACGACAATGAAATCTAAGACTATAGAACTATTATTATTATTATTATTATTATTATTATTATTATTAATATTAGTAGTAGTAGTAGTAGTAGTAGTAGTAGTAGTAGTAGTAGTAGTAGTCTGTGAGCTCGTGTGGGTCGAACGTGTCTGCTCAACACTGCGCGGTCTGTGTATTGTGTGTAGCTTATACAGTCGAAAGCGTCAAGTGGTAAAATTGTTAAAACTAAGTTTACTTATTTGCCTAATAAATTATTCATTATGTCGAAATGTGGTAGATGTGATGAAAATATACCTCCAGACGGGGATTGTGTAAAGTGTCACATTTGTGAAAATTATTATCATTATGAGTGCTCCAGGCTATCTGAATCAACATACCGAAGAATTACACTAATAAGACAAAAGTCGTGGAAAGGCTCATCGTGTAAATCTAGATCATCCCTTACATATATTAAAATGGATGAAGACCTCAAGACATCAATCCAATTGATGAGAAAAGAACAATATAAGTATTACGAAAAACTAGAAAATAACATGTCCAAGCTATCTGATTTCTATGATATATGGGAAAGGAAATGAAAGAATTGTTAGACAATAATAGGGACTTAACATAAAAACGTATTATACGAGGAATAGAAGCAAAAAACAAGAAAATTCAAGATATTGAAAAACGACTTAATCAAGTTGAGCAATACTGAAAAAATTTTAACTTAGAAATTCATGGATTAGAAACGCGCACACCTGAAGATTTGTGTACAGTCATGGAAAACTTTTCTAACTGCCATATGAAAATAAGTTATATTGAGTTAATACATCGTTTACCTAATAAGAGCCAAAATATACCACCACCAGTGATTGTCCAGTTTTCATCTAAAACTGTAAGAAACACATTGCTAGAAAAAAAAGGCGTCAAATAATTACCAATAAATGGTAATTGAAAAGGGGAAAGAGAGGCGTATCTACATCAACGAGAACCTGACCCCATTTAACAAGAATCTACGGTGGCAAGTTAAAAACAAATGCAGGGAAAATGATTATAAATATGTATGGATAACAAATGGTAAAATTTACGTGCGCAAGAGTGATGGTGAAATCAGCTTTAAGATAGAGGCAGAAGGTGATCTAGTTAAAATTAATAACAAAATAAAATGTGCCCCTTTAGTTAAAATTAGCATGTTCTTTGATTTTTGTTTTTTTAATATATTATAAATATGATCAAGCAAATTAAAAGTGACGATAGTGTTATCAACAAAAAACAGAATACGACTATATTAACAAACAACCGACGCAGAAGAAAATGAGGAAAATGAAGATATAACAAATATTGAAGACGATGTTAGGACTATACTGTGTCAAGAATATGACGATCCCAATGAATGCTCCGAACTATTAGCACGCAAGGTACAGAATAAGAATAACCTTTATATCATTCACCTTAATATAAGATCTATAAACAAACATTTTTATGAACTTATTACTTTACTGGGAAATGTTATTGGTAAAATAGGCATTATAGTGCTTATCGAAATAAAATCAGATAATATGCAAGTTGTTCAACATAATATGGACGGTTATAATAAATGCTGGAACAATAGGCCCAATAGCTATGGGGGAGGTGTAATTATGTACTATAGAAACAGCCTTGAGACAACCATATTAGAAAATAAAAAATACTATGAGAATATAAATTAATTAAAATTAAGTTAAGTGATAGTTCCAAAATTAATATACCCGGTATTTATAGATCACCAAAGTGGGATAAGAACACTTTTATTCGGAATATTAGTGATATAATTAAATTAGTTCCATTAAATGAACAAACAGTTTTGGTAGGTGATATAAATATAAACATATTAGATGCAAATTATATCACAATATAAAGTTATAACAATATTCTTGCTTCACGTGGCTTAGAATGTACAATTAATAAAGTTACAAGGGAAGAAATATTGGAAATTAGGGTGGTTAAATCGTGCCTGGATCACATATTATATGTTCGAATAACCAGACAAATAACAAGCAGTATAATAAAGACTAAAATTACTGATCATTATATAGTAGCATTAGAAATTGAATCCAACCAAAATGATGATTTTTATAGTAAAACTAATAAGAGCTCTATTTTATTGGATAAACTTGAAGAGAATTTAGTTAATTAAAATCAAAAACGTTAATTGGGATGAGTTACAAAATAAAAAAATGTTGAATCATTATATGCAAACATTGCTGAGATATTTAATGGCATTTATGATAGCTCAAAATATAAATATAATCCTGTTGGAAAACGCATACAAAATAAATTTATAACACCAGATTTGGTTGGAGAAATGCGCCACAGAGAAAAATTATTTAGGAAGTGGAAAAGTTGCCCATCTGCTAATACCTATAAAATAGAGTAGCTACTAAAGAAAATTAAACTTTGTCAATAAATGAATTTTTAGGAAAAAACAGTTATATTATCAAACTGAACTAAACAAAGTGAGTAGTAATATTAAGAAAAGATGGTCTTAAATAAATGAAATTCTGGGTAGAAAAAAGTAAAATGACAATTAATGAAGTAATAAATACGCATTTAGGCAAAATTGAGAAAATTGAAAATATTGCAAATAATATTTGTGAAATATTAAAAAGCCTAGTCACACAACTACAACATGCTTGCAACATGCAACTAGACAAAACGAATAATCGAAACGATTACCAAATTCAAAGTATGTTTATACCTAGGGCTACATATTCCAAAATAAATTAAATTATTGTTAAATTAGATATAAATAAAAGCCAGGGAATAGATAAAATCAGAATTAAAGACTTGAAAACTATCAACAGACAAATTACCCTGTTGATAACAAAACTAATTAATTTAAGTATACAACCGGGTGTAATCCCGAAAAAACTTAAAATCTCAATTATTAGACCAATTTATAAAAAAGTGAAGCACTTAGATTATGGAAATTACAGACCTATAGCAATTCGTCCAGTTTTATACAAAATAATGGAAAGATACGTTGCCAACTACTTGATAAATTATTTAGATAAATATAAAGTAAATGACCAAAAACAATACGGATTCAAAAAAAAAAGTACGTAAATACTTCTACACACTTTTACTAATGAAATGCTAGAGAAATTAAACGAAAACAAATACATAGATAAAGCATTTATGGACATGTCGAAAGCGTTCGATATGTTGGATACAGATATTTTACTAGAATCACTTTATAAAATTGGTATCAGAGGTAATATTTATGAATGGTTTAAAGATTACTTAACAAATAGGAAAATAATGGTTAAAATAAATAATATAGAAAGTGAATAATTGGATATAAATATTGGAGTATCACAAGGCTCTATTCTTGGGCCAATACTATACTTAATCTATACAAGAACCATGTCAAACTGTATACAGAACTGCGGTATATTTATGTATGCTGACGACACAATGCTCTATGCGGTGCATAAAAGTGTAGATAGAGCTAAACAAATGTTGCAGGAAGACATTAATAGGATACAAAACTGGACTCACGATAATGAATTAATAATTGATATTAAAAAACCGTAAACAATACATATTAGACTACCGCATGTTATAATAATAATAATAATAATAATAATAATAATAAAAGGTAATTGCTTAAATTGTTTACATAATATAAAACCTTGTAATTGTTTAACATTTACGCCACAGGAGTCATATAACTATCTTGGGCTAGTTATTATTATTATTAGCTCCACGTCTTACTACCCATTCGGGTTATACGTACTTACGCTAATGTGTAATGGTAGTGTGATTGCGAGATGAAATGGAGGACCTACAGTTTAACGTGGAATCCGAACCACGGTGGAGGCCTGGCATTCCACACATTCACAAGTTGTGATTAATACACATCTTGTCAGAGGTGAAGGAAGGGTTTGGCAATCAGATAAATCTGTGCCGGGACCGAGACTTGGGCTAATGATTGATTCTCATATGAAATGGAATACTCACATAGACATAATGAGTAGGAAGCTAAGAGCGGGAATGGTTAATATATTTATACTAAAACATTATGTTACATTTGATATTCTAAAAATAGTGTATCATACGTTAATAGAATCACATCTAGGCTATTGTATTACTTCCTGGGGAAAGACAAGTGATCTATATTTAAATCAATTAAGAAATATTCAAATTAAAGTTCTTAAAATAATGAGTGGAAACAACAACAGTACTAAAGTCATGAATAAGGAGGGGAAACCATTGACAGTAAAAAACATTTACAACTATAAAATAATAATTCAGTATTAATATTCAGAAACATATAAAGTAAGACAGGCTCATAGTCACAACACCAGAAAACGACGGTACAAAATACCTTTATACATAAATAAAAATATAAAACAACACATGAAAATAATAATACCAACACTTTTTAACATGATACTGGATACCTTTTTGGGAATAGATAAAATATCGAACGTTAAAAGAGAAATAAAAAAAATGGTTAATTCGCTCACAGACTTAATGAAATAATAATACTAGTGTGAATAATACGACAAATAAGCTATGAAATGGACTCGAGACTGGTTTTCGAATATTAGATAAAATATAAAATGTAATAGATTTAAGGAACTAAATTAAGTGTTAGAATTATGTTAGTTGTAAGAATAGACTTTAAGGAATGAAATGTATTTATTATATATTTACACTATTACATGTATGTATGACATTTATTGTGAGGCACCAGCTGACAAGCACATTGTGCTTAGCTGGATCATGTTTAGTGATTAAAAATATGTACCCCTGATACAATAAAAAAAAATTTCATCACCATCCCATCCGACCTAAAATTGACTGGCAGTAGTAATGTACAAAATAGTATTAATTCCTACGCAAAATTAAAATCTACTTAACTTCTCGTGTCTATTAATTTAATAGGTTTAAAATAATTCAATAAAACTTATTTAAATAACATTAAGGTGGGGATGTAATGGATGCTATAAAAGATAAGTGTTTTTGCAGTTTTTTATAACAAAACCTAGTTTTGTCCAAAATAAATAAAATATTTTTATTTAGCACCGCGTTTTACTATACGTTCGGGTTATACGATTATGTCCTATTTTCACTGATGGGTTAGGAATTGGGAAGGTTGAATATAGAGGAAGTGAACCCGCATTCACGTGGAGGGAGGGTGGAAAACCATTTAGGAAAACCACCCCAGTTCACCCAACTGAGATCCGAACCTCGTTCTTCCCGTCCTCGGCAGTCTAGCTCAACATGATACCAGCGCGTTAGCCAACTACGCTACTGAGGCGGGTATGAATAAAATACTGCTCCATTATAAATATAGAGTTTAAATTTCTTCACATGGTGATATCAACAGATTGTTGAGTATCTGCCATGAGCATACTAGCATGTATTGACAAATTTTTTAATGAAGAGAAAAATCTGTCATTAAATTCTAGTACACTGCTAAAAGATATTCCAGGGCGGTTGATATCACCATATGATGAAAATTAAACTCTACGTTTTTATTGGAGAAATATTTTATTTAGTTTATTCAAAAACATTTTTTAAAGAAAAACTGCAAAAACAGTGGCTTTTTCTCGCTTCCCCTTTACTCTGACCTTAATCTACTAGAGCTGTTTTGGTTAGTTCCTACCAATCCCATGTATCACACAGCTCTCAATCGCTGGTAAATATGTATATCCCCCCCGTTTACTTGTTGGACCAAATGTTGCTAATAGTGTAAATAACTACCTAAACTATACCGATTATACTTGTTTTTTCTATTTATTGTTTTAAAATATCTTCTGAATATAATTATTAAAATAATCTTTAAGAAATCAAAATTCACGTCTCGCAAATTACTATTCAACATTTCTCCTCTTTCCTTATCTAGCTTTCTTCAACTCTAAGATACCCTACTAACTTACTCCACGGCATCATGAGCTCAGAAGTTCATTGCCTATCTTGAGCTAGCTCTACCCAGTCCACCTCATTACACCCTATCCCTATCTTGACCTAGCTCCATCCTGTCCACCTCATTATATCCTATATCTTTCATGTACATTCTAATGTTATCCTCCCATCTGCACGTAGGTCTTCCCAATGGTCTCCCTCACACCCATGGAAAACACCCGGTAAAACGATTGTCTTGTAAATTCTTAATTATAGTTTCCTTGACTGTAGACGAGATGCCAACAACTTAATGACTGAGTAATAAATAACATGTATTTCCCGATAAAACTATATAAAAACAAAAATTAAATTTTAATAAGTTAAAAAAATATATTTAAATTGTATTCTACACTTTTGCACTTTTACAAATTAGTTTAAACAATCCCAAGCATTTTTGGGGAATTACTAAAAACAGTCGTGTGAGCAGTCTCTCCCCATTCAGCCCTCAAATTAATGACATAAATAACACTGACAATTTTTTGATAGCTAATAAATTTGTACATTTCTTTCTTTCAGTGTCAAATTCCATATTAAAAGTCATCTCTTACCCTGATATTGAGACTTGTGTATCCTTATTGCATTTCTGGATGCCATTTAAAGGCTGATTTCATCTTATTTACTGGGACTGACCTCCTTAGACCCTTGTTGACCTATATTTTTTACCTTAGCCTGTCAAAGAAAACGCTCCCCATAGTATGGTAAAGACTTGTTGCCATTCCAATATAAAAAGGTGTAAGAACTCGAGTTTGTAATGATAGGACCATTTCTCTATTAAATACCTTATCTAAAATATTTGAGAGGATAAAACATGGGCATATCTTTTACCATACAAAAAATAAACTTTCTGAGAACTATACGGTTCTTTGAGCAATAAATCACTAACTTTGTAAAAATCCTGGGACTTTTGCCCCTAAAGTTTCTTCTAAAGGTGAGATTCATGCACTCTTTAGTCAACATAGTATTACTAGCTCAATACTCAACCATTTTGGCATATCTACTAGTATTTTCTACGTTAATTTATTTAGAAGCACCCGCTTCGGTGTCCGCAAGGTCTAACGCGCTACCCTCACAGTGGAATAGACTTCCGATGACGGGGAGGTTGAAGTTCGGATCTCGGCCGGGTATTCTGAGGGTGGTTTTTCCAAAATAGTCTTCCACCCTCCCTTCATGTAAATGTGGGTATACTTCCTATAAATATAAACTTCCTAATCCCTAAAACCATAAGCGTAATTAGCACATAAGGGGTCGTCCATAAACCACGTAACGCTTTTTTCTTACCATTTTAGCCCTCCCCTCCCCCCATATAACTCCATGTATACATTTAGCATCCCCCCCTCCCCCCATGTTACGTAGCTTTATCTCACCAAGAATGAATGTCATTATTTCATAGGGAAGTTTTGTGATACCAAAGGATGGATTCAGAATTAATACTTCTTAAAATCCATTTTAAATCCTGAACATAAATGATTTCAGAGAGAATTATTATTTATGAGGGTGACCTGGGGGTTTAGGGGTAAGGTGTCTGATTTCTGTGCTGGGGGGTCCGGGGTTCAATCCTCTATCCCGGCATAGATTTATCTAATTACCAAATCCTTCCTTCACCTCTGACAGGACGTGTATTAATCACAACTTGTGAAAGTGTGGAATGCCAGGTCTCCACCGTGGTTCGGATTCCACATTAAACTTATATGCAAGCAATGAACAAGTCTCCCCTTTTTGAAGAAATTATTTTGGTTTTTGTACAAACACAAGTGATTATTCACAGCCTATGTAAAAGAATGTGCAGTAGGCATTTAAATTATACTCAAACTCAACTATACTTATAAATTAAGGCCGCTTCGACTAACAGCTGCTATCCAACTAAAAGCACGTGAGGGGTCAGTAGGTAGAAATCTAAACAAATGCCGTGAGTATAAACATGTCACTGTCATCCGCATGAAAATATGTTTTCGACTGTGCTTGGCGTTCATAGTCTCGGGCAGACAATGACACTTGAGCACATTCGAAATATTGATAAACAAAATGTGCTAAACTTGCATTTTCAATGCCACAGATAGTCGGAAGTTATTCATAAGTATGTTTATCAAAGTTGAAAACATGAACAATAATATTGTTTTTCAACATTAGAATTTTAGTTTAAGACCTGTGTTACGTAACACTTTGATGTACCCCTCCCTCCCCCAATGTAACAGCATGTAGACATTAGAGATCGACCCCCCCCCCCTCAAAGCGTTACGTGATTTATGGACGACCCCTAGGATGCTATTCTGCAAATTGAATGTTTATTAATAAATCCAAAACTAAATCAATATATTTAACTAGGGATTCCCAGCCAATTTATTTCCTGGCATTAACTAGATAGTGATATTTTAGAATGATGACTTTATATTATTAATCTTGGTGTCCTCTTGGACAATGCACCACAATGTAAACCATATGATTTATCACGCACTGAAATTGCAAGATCTTATTAAGTTTATTAGTAATTCATTTACTAAAGTTAGCTGTGCTTTAAACTTGTATTTAACTTGAATATATTAGTGCTTCTAGGAATCATATTACCTTAACTGATTTTCTCAAAATAAAGAATGTTCAGCGGAAGTTTGTCGTTGCATTATTATTATTACTATTATTATTGGGTGTTCTGTCTTACGGCAGGTCCATTCCTTTTTCAGTGAACCTGGACCGCTAATGCGTCCTGTCCTCTGCCTCCTCTTTCAGCTCACAGAATTTTCTTCCTTCCTTCAAATCATCCAATATTTGAATCCTCCTTCGTAAGTTCCTCTTTCACTCAACATTACCTTCCATGATGTCGTGCAGAAGGCAGTTTCTCCTAAGGATGTGCCAAATATAATTTGCTTCGTACATAAGAATCACACCCAAAATGGTTCTATTCTAATCCACTCTTCTTAGGACTTCATTTGCAATCCTGTCTGTCCACCTAATCTTCTCCAACACCACATTTCAAAGCTCTCCAAGTATTTATTTTCCATTTTCCTGAGAATACAAATTGCTATTCCATACAGCCATCGTTGCATGCTATGGCCAATTATTTCTAACCGAAATGTGATAGAATTCTTAGACTTCTTACTATTTGGTGCTCCAAACCTTCTTCTCAATTAGACTTTACTGTAAATCCCTTTTTGTCAGTAAGATTTTCAATACTAAGATATTTGGTAAATCTGACCTTGATAAAATAGAGCCATTGGAGTACCTTCTCGGGCATCTTGTAAGACCTAACTAATCCATATGTAATTCATTTAAGCTCAATCCTCTTGGCTGTTTGAAAAAGTAGCTCAAGCGATAGATTGTCTACTAGACAGTCTCTATTTGTAACATTTTAACATGATATTTGATTGTATTTGTATATAGTTTCAGTGCTCAGCTGTTATAGGTCTCAGGACTGTTAATGAACATTTTAGTGAAATTAAAACTAAATTAAATATTCTGATGATTGTTATTATTTTTACTATTGTAATAATTGAGGAGCGTTTTTTACAAAACTCAACACCTAACAATTTTGTCAAAAACAATATTTTGATGGTTTGTTATGGATATTTATGAGGTGGGTCAAATTGTTCTAAACAGAATAAAATTTAGCAAAACTCAATATTTCCTTAAATAAATAGTCGAATATAACAAGTTTTATAAGTTTTTGGAAACATAGAGAAAGAATTTAGAAAACACGAATCCATTTCATTATCTTACCTTCAAAGTATCATGCCATCCTTAAAAATCATAGTCAGGAATAAGTATGGGTTAATGACTGGAAGCGAAAACAATTCTCAAAGGTTAACTAACGTTCTAAATGACTGAAGCTAGACTTATCCTTTATATTAAAACAAAACACCCTAAGTGCATGTTTCAAAATACATACCGGTACTATGCTTCACCTATTGAAGTTGAAGTGTTAAAGAAAGTTGTCTACAGTACTACAAACATGAACCAGTCATCAGAGATACATTCAATAAATCATGTCAGTATGAAAAAAAATGAGAGGAAGTAACGAAGTTAATGAAATATTTCGACCTATTTTCAACAGAATATATTTTATTTTATTCTGTCGTCTTGCAAGGATGCCATCAGGACCGTGATGACATATGCAGGGAACACCCTGACGAACCAATTTCCTTATATAGGAACCACTAAACTTCGATAAAAAAAAATCGTAGTGTAATCCTATTTTGAAAAAGAAATTTTAAATTATTACATAACTGCAATAGTGTTTATATTTCATTAGAATATTTAAGTTTTTTCATTTTTACTATTCATAAATCTTAGTTCTGAATATCAAGTGGTTGAGAAGATTAATAAAGAACTAAAATTACATATTTTTTGTTAAATAATCAATAATTATTATTTTATGTACAGTATAGTACATTAAAGAGCACATATTTTATGCACGGTACATTAAAGTGCTCAATATTAATGGTAAATGTTGAGTTTTTGATAAAACTATGATTTTGTCTTCTTCTTTTTTTACTATGTGAACGTGTTAACTACCTTAAAAATAAGGCATTATTATTATTATTATTATTATTATTATTATTATTATTATATCAATAACTGGAATTTTTTTTTATTTTTTGTTTTTATAAATCCATCCTTTATGTTGAGTAAATTAAAACAAACTGTCTACTGAAAATTTTAACTTTCGTAGATGTTGAATTTTGAAAAAACACTCCTCATTTATAATAGCTACTGAATATTTCATGGATCTAATCCAATTATTATTTCCTTTTCTGGAGAGTTTTTGTTTTTTTGTTTTCAGCACACCGTGTCTTACTACCCGTTCGGACTATACGCTTATGTACTAACTACACTAATGGGTTATGGACTAGGAACTAGGAAGGCTTAATTTAGAGGAACTGCATTTGCATTTACGTGGAGGGAGAGTGGAAAACCATTTAGTAAAAACCACCCTCAGTGCACCCGACCGGGATCTAACCCCGAACTCCCCGTATTCTGCACTCTAGTCCAACACGAGAGTAGTGCGTTAGACCATGCGGCCATCGAAGCAGTCAATTAGAGATGTTAATATGTTGTATTAATAAAGTGAAGAGCTTGTATGTCTGACATAAGCATTGCGCGATATCTGCCACACGCAAAGGGCTGTCATTTTAAAATTAGTAGCCTCTGTGCACGAACATGTGTACCTCGAGGCTGGAATTTTAAATTTCCTATTAGATTGTTTTCATTTTATTAAAAACTGGGCCGGAAGAAATAAAATGAAGAGATGTTTTTCTGTCTTTTTGAAGCAAAGAAAACCGTTAACCGGGATATTTATGCTATTTTTTTAAATAATCTTGTAACTTCCAGGGATCAATATTAAATAGTTGAAAGCCAATTCATATATTCATACATTCTCTGAACCACTTGCTGCTGGCAAGATCACCGAGTGGTGTCATTCAACCCCTTGCTTTGTAGGCCCCGATTCCGACCTGGTAAATGAGGTGCTACAACATTGTCAACTAATCTGCACCATCTCCGTATTGATATATTATCCGCCATTTGAAACAATCCGTAACAGTTTTAATAACGTCCTCAAGGCATGTGCCGGAAATGAGAGAGTCATAATAAACTAGAGGTCCGGAAAAACGCCGTCTACTCTGTCATTAGAGGAGTGACACAATCGCACACACACACACACACACACACACACACATTCTGATGGCACGATAGCACAAACACGATCTAGCAAGAGTTTAATAATAGCTCTCAGCTTGGACTCAGACACCAGTGTAGAAGCCCTTACAAAGTTTTAGTGCTCAGAGAACCGACTTAAAGACCTAAGACACACCGGAGCCAGTCCAGGTCTCGCTGTCACTTTCGGCTGAAATCCAACTTCCGTTAAAAAGTAATAAAAATGAAGTCACAAACAAAGCGGCGAGTTATCTTTGATACTGATCTAAATGATGACGTCATGGTGTTTGTATTCACATACAATTAATAAACGAACTTTACGACCTGAAACTTCCAATAAAAGTAGATGTCTTCTCCTCTTCATGATCTTATATTTCGTTGTGAGTGTTGCCGCGGGGCTGCCTTCAAATGGCCCGTCAACATTTCACAGTAACAGTAGAGTCTAACAAACATTTTGCTGTTGCAGCGCAGTCTTAAAAAGAGCTCACTCTAATAGTAAAATCAAATATATATTATTATAGCAGTGAAGTCTTTCAAACGTTTCCCTGTACCATTGCAGTCTTACATACATTTTATTGTAACGGTGCTGTATAAGAGATTTTTCATTGTAACAGTGCAATCTAACAGAAACTTCATTGTAACAGTGCAGTCTTATATACATTTAACTGTAACAGTGAAGTATAACAGACACTTTTTTGTAACAGTGGAGGCTAAATATATTTAATTTTAACTCTGCAGTCTTACAAACATTTGAATTTTATAGCAGAGATTTTAAACATTTAAATGTGATATCAAAGTGTTACAAACACATTCACAAGGCTATGTTTTCAGGGATTGTCATTTTAAGGTCATATGTTAGTAATCATCTCATTTGATTGAAAGGATTAAAAATGGCGGTGTGTCATCTTTTAATAATTATCTAGAGTAAAGTTGTATGAATTGTGAAAGGGTGTTCAATTTTGATCTGACACCATATGTTTGCTATTTTCAGTTCTCCATAATGATAGTACAAAGAGTATTTAGGGATCGCAGGGGAGATTAAGTTGTATCGAGAAATCAGAGAAGGACGTGTTGGCTAACAAGGCCTCCCTGGGTCCCATCATAAAAACACGTCTAGGGGGAGCTAATTAGAGAATATCGAGTACTGCTGACTGGCACTTTACATCCAGGGGCTTATAGCACTTTACAGCCAAGACAATGCTAGTGGTTTACAGCCAAGGGATTGCTGGAACTTTATGGCTAGGGGACTACTGGAACTTTAAAGCTAGGGGACTACTGGAATTTTATGGTTAGGGGACTACTGGAACTTTATAGCTAGGGAACTACTTGAACTTTATGGCTGGGTACTACTGGCATTTTATAGCTAGGGGACTGCTGGCACTTTATGGATAGGGAACTGGCACTTTACAGTCAGGAGAATTCTGATGGTTTCCAGCCTGGATTCTACAGGCACTATATAGTTAGGAGACTCCTGGAACTTGATGGTTTCCAGCCTGGAGATTACTGGCACTATATAGCTAGGGGACTGCTGCCCCTTGATGGTCTCCAACCTGGATACTACTGGCACTTTATAGCCAGGAGACTATTGGTACCTTACAGAAGAGAGACTACTTGTGGTTTCCAGCCTGGAAACTACTGGCACTTTCAAGACGGGGGAATACTTGCACTTTCTATCTAAATGACTGATAGTATCTTCGGGCTTGGGTAATAGATATGAAATGATGCTAGTTCCACAATTTATATCATAGCCAAGAGAAATAAGCTGTTAGCAGTCCCCAATCTTGCAAACTAGCCAAACAGCATGTAATACTACTACTACTACTACTGACAGTTCTTCATTTTCCAGCCTAGATTATATATATAGACTTCTGGCATTTGCCAGACTTTAAGAATAGCTATTAAACTTGGATTGCTGGAAGAACCCAACCTTCAAGTCTAGGTAAAATTCATGGACAGCTTGAAGTTCCAAAATATCACCTAATAGACAGTAACTGCTGACCTATCTTCTCTCTCAAACCTAGTTAAGAGATAAATACTGGGGGCATTTCCAGACCTTCCAGCATATCTAATAGACATATACTTCTGTAATTTCTCAATCTGGAAACCTAGCTAATAGACAGCTACTTCTGGCAGTCCTCGACCTTTAAGTCTAGCTAGTAGAGAATTTTAGGCAGTTACAAATCATTCAGCCAGGGACCTATGTCAGTTCTTAACCTTCCTAATCCTTTCAAATAGACATGTATGACTGTCAGTTACAAGCCTCCAAGCCTAGTTAACACGTAGGCCTATGTATATATTCTCTACGTTTCCCGACCTTCGAACCTAGCTTATAGACAGCTACTGTTGTCAGCTCTAAACCTTAATGCCTATATTATAATAAACAAAGGCTGCATGTTAGTTCCCAACCCTCAAATATAGTGAATACATAGAAACTACTGACAGTTCCCAAATCTCCACCCTAGCTAATAGAAATGTACTCCCGGCAATTCCTACAAACATAATGGAATTATTTAATACATAAAATCAATTACAATTATTTACTGTGGTTTTTTTTCTAAAACTTCAATAAACTATTAATGTATCTCAATTGAGGGAAATATTATTTGTCTTTAAGCTCACCAGAGCTCGTGATAGATATAAGTTGACTTGGAGGTTCAAGAAACAGTTTTATTTAAATGGGTCACTGTTTGTGTCTCATGCCCTGCATATTTCTTCACCTTGAAATGGGACGTGGGCCTTACTGGCAAGGTTATCATGCTAGCAAGGTTAGCCTAGACGGAAAACTACAAACACTCTTGTCTGATGTTGGCCGGCCTGTGAGCAATAATTCAACACCTACTAAACTCCAAAATGTGCTACTTCAACTTACTCGGGAAAAGAGGTGAGGGGGGTTGGAGGGGGGGTATTGTTTCTTAGAAGAGCTAGTTTTATTTGAGACGCTATACTTTAGAAAGTCCATTTTCATTAGAAGAGAAACTTTAAGAAAACACAAACTTTTTTTGTGGTCAATATTGATAACTTTTTACAATAATACTACTGCTATTTTATAGGTATTGATAATATGCTTAAATAGTGACAGCTGCAGATCACATGACCTTGTCTATGAACACGTGAGAGTAGATCTAGTAACTTTTCTATATTTCAGATAAGGTTCCTCCT
Source organism: Timema bartmani (assembly GCA_902151455.1). Taxonomy (NCBI): domain Eukaryota; kingdom Metazoa; phylum Arthropoda; class Insecta; order Phasmatodea; family Timematidae; genus Timema; species Timema bartmani. The sequence goes on from CABFWB010002416.1 coordinate 82,248, forward strand.
ATGCCAACTTAACATCTTTTAGGCAGCTCTGAATGTTAATGTTATATTTCCTTCGTAGCAAAGAGATGAAAAACGTACAATCCACACCTATCACCATCCAGAACACACAGCGACATCCTTTGCGCACATATAGAAACATCAATTACGCACAGCTAGCAACATCCAGTACAATCAGAAATATCCAATACACTAAGTTAAAAACATCCAGTGAACACAGTTAGTGACATTCAGTACGTACAGTACATATGAAACATCTATTACGAACAGCTATAAACATCCAGTACAATCAGCTAGCGACATCCAATGCGCACATATAGAAACATCCAATACGCACAACCATTAACCTCCACTACACACAGCTAGCAACATCCAGTACAATCATAAACATACAATACACTATGCTAGAAATATTCATGAGACGCAGTTAGTGGCATCCAGTACTCACACATAAAAACATCCAGTACACACATCTATCAACATCTTGTACACACCTCTAGCAAAATCTTGTACACACATCTAACAACATCCAGCACTCAATTCTAGCAATATCTTGTACTCAAAACACGCTGCATTCTAAACACATAACGAACAATATATCCTTGTCCGGATGAGAAGGTAGTTGAGACCCACACAACTGACTTATAATTAGTTCTGGGGATGGTTTATTGAGCGATAACATGAGGTTTTCAGCCTCCTTCCAGGCGAACACCAGCTAAATTCCTTAACATTCAGCTCCAGTGGCGGATTTACATTTTTGCCACCTTAGGGTTACAAACAGATCTTGCCACCCCCCCTCTAACCCCAACCCGGAAACACTTTCATACACTTCCACCCTCAGTCAATGCCCTGCCCCCCCCCCCCCCCCCCCCCC
>CABFWB010002416.1:86969-109669 GCA_902151455.1 Timema bartmani
CTGTAGTTAAAGATTCACCTTAACCTAACATGGCCACTGAGTATACCTGTAGTTAGAGAGTCACCTTAACCTAACATAGCCACTGAGTATACCTGTAGTTAAAGATTCACCTTAACCTAACATGGCCATTGAGTATACCTGTGGTTAGAGAGTCAACTTAACCTAACATGGCCACTGAGTTTATCTGTAGTTAAAGATTCACCTTAACCTAACATGGCCACTGAGTATACCTGTAGTTAGAGATTCACCTTAACCTAACATGGCCACTGAGTATACCTGTGGTTAGAGATTCACCTTAACCTAACATGGCCATTGAGTATACCTGTAGTTAGAGATTCACCTTAACCTAACATGGCCACTGAGTATACCTGTAGTTAGAGAGTCAACTTAACCTAATATAGCCACTAAGTATACCTGTAGTTAGAGAGTCAACTTAAGCTAACATAGCCACTGAGTATACGTGTAGTTAGAGAGTAAATTTAAGCTAACATAGCCACTGAATATACGTGTAGTTAGAAAGTCAACTTAACCTAATTATATCCACTGAGTATACCTGTAGTTAGAAAGTCAACTTAACCTAACATGGCCACTATGTAGGCATGCAGTTAGATAGTCAACTCTGACTAAACATGGTGATTTTGTAATCATGTTTATTAAAAACGTGTTAGCATTCACCAGGGGCATAGAAACATTATTTGTTTTTGGTGGTTTTATAAACAAATTAACTTGTGGCACCTTCAGAAACGAATTAGATCCATGATAATTAAAAATACACTTGCTACACTGGTGTACTTAATACAGTCATGTGAAAGGTGATTTGATCGGAAACTGGCCTAATTTTAACTAAAGAATCATAGCCTATTCCCAAGTAGTCGCCCTCAGCTTTTTAAAGGGTGAAGGATCATCCAATCTCCACCAACATTCTCCACGCCCACCCCTACTAGCACCCTTATTTAAGACATTTTTTATTTTATCTTTAGCAACGTATTTTACTACCTGTTCAGGTTGTACGCAGAATGCATTTAAATAATTAAATTGTTATTAATCATTGTACTTGCATTAAACAAAATAATACTTATCAGAAAATGTTATAGTTAAAAAAATACTTTAATACCACTTAGTCCTGCAAAATATAGTTATCAATTTGACCTAAGACTTGCAAAAAAGTATACGCTTAACACTATTTGCGTAAATATCACGTTCTATGAAGACAAGTCCATAAAATCTAATGTTCCAGGTTGTGCAAAAATAATAATAGGAATTACTATACCACAACTTCATGCGAAAATTGAGAGGCGCATTTCAAGTCATTTACACACTACACTTCCTCCTGCTGGTAACGAATCAAAACAAGGCCGGCCAATTTATTAAACAGATTGGACACTCACTTCAAAAATAATATAGACCTCTTCCTCCTGGATGCATAGGCCCTAATTCTCATGTTTGCTCCCTTATCATAAAAAAAAATATAGTTGGTAGAAAACGAAGATTATTTGGTAATAAAAAAAAGATCATTTATGTGTATATGTTTTGAAATAATTTTTTCCTAAAAAACGTCTTCTTTGTCGATATGCCTTTGTAGTCAGTCGGTAGAAAACAATCATAAAGTTGAGAATTATAGGTGTATTTGGGAACCCTTCCTAAATAATGTTATCTTTACTTTTAAAAACAGTAATCAAACAATGGCTATGTGAAAATATCACTAAGAACTCAAGATAACAATAACAATACAATAATGCACAAGATACATATAACCTCAATGAATGAGATATACTAGGGAATACTGAAATAAATTATACACAGCCATTGAAATATACTGATTGTTATTATTGTGTTTTATTTTTCCATATCAAAACACTATCTAAAGACGTCCGCGATAAATTTAAAATTAATATTACAATTTAAAAATGAATTAACCATTCATATCTCTTTAATAAGACAGGGAGCCCATAAAATAGTTAAATTTTCCACTATAAATAAAAATACTACATGTTCTAAAGACTATATTTTTAGGTTTGAATATTTAAAAAAAATACATTTAAGTATTGTTGAAAATTACAATAAATGTGTTAATATTTAAAATTAGTGTTCTGGAGGAAATAAACCATATCGCTTGGTCACTGTCCTTTCCTAAAATTTTAAATAGTTTGATGGATGGCTGTAACAGGTAAAAGAAAAAAGTATGAAAAAAATTGGTTTGGCCTCACCAATAAATGACCATGTAGAAGATAGGAAAAATTTTGATGATTTTGCTTTCCTCTTACAAATTAAAAATATTCCACATTTGTTTGATGGAAATATCCTCTAGTTCAGCACTATACTATTAGTTAACTGTGGATGATATCATAGTATGATAGTTTTTAAAATAAATTCTGCTGAGAAAATTACAGGTTTTTTCCTTTTATTTTTAGGATCGTAACAAATCTTTTTTTTTAAAGTTTCAAGTCTTTCTTCTAGAATTATTCAAAAGTGTTATTTTCTTACAATACAAAAAGAACAACAATGCACCATATCAATGATAAGTAAATGATACGGAACTCCGCATGGACTTTCTGATTCCATTGTTTAAAATTGGAAATATTTACTCAAAACTCGTAATATATGTGAAACGAAATAATATACACTAGCAAACTCGAGCACAAATTACACTATATTTACGTAAAACTTCTTTGACCCTCGGTTTTAAATTTTATAATTATATTTTTAAAGAATTAAAGTCCTCATTTGTATATTTGGACTAATAAAAAATATCGATATTGGGTCTCCAAGGGTCAACACTTCGTAATAAAATTTAGACTTCCGGTTAAAATTTTCGACATTTTATTAGGGGTTGTACGCATGGTTGTACGTATGGTTATCGCAGAGGTAGCCAAACAGTCGATCGCGAGCTACCAGTGACTCGCGGGGGCATTTTCGGTAGCTTGCACGAGAAATTAATTATTGTGATCTTCCGGAAAGAACTTCTTGTTGAAGAGAGCTGCCCCAAGCTTAGACTAAATAAGGTATCGTGTCTCGAAAGAAAATTGTCCAATTCTGGATAGTGTGGCGCTCCAAATGAAGGCGTTGTTGCTCTGTTCTTCCAGCTTGTGTATCGCCATTTCCAACTGAGGGTCGTAAAAAAACAAATACTAAAGTAGTCTCACAGATGAATATCTAAACATCTGTATTTTAATGGTATTGAAAAATGACCAAAATAAAAAAATATCTAAAAATAGCCAATGCCATTCTTCTCAGTTAAGCTACAAACTGTTTTTAAGTATATATTTTACAATTGTTTTATTTAAAAAATAATAATTCACCTAGCACTAAATCTTTCATTTTATTTCAAAATATAGCCTATACAATTGTTTATATAATTTCCATTAAATTACCAATTTATGCCCCAAAGACAACCCTAAATTGAACAGGTCTGATGGTAAACCCTTTATACATGTTACAATAATAGCCAATAACTAACTAATAAGCAATAAGGAAAATGTTTAATTTGGGTAGCTCGTGAAGAAATTTTACTTTTTGAAAGTAACTTCCATACTCAATGAGCTTAGAGACCACTTGGCTATCGCATTGCTATTAAGTTCCTCATTTATAAATTTAGACCAATAAATAAGTTAAATATTGACTATTGATTCTAAAATGATAGAGATAGATCATTTCTGAACAAACATTTCCCCTAGAGCCTAGTACGCACTAGTAAACAATTCCCCGGAAAAATTATTTGCCAACATGTTGCCCTTGTTTTAGAAACAGTTGGCCAACTGTTTCTCAACGGTTGGCCAATTGTTGACCAACTGTTCTCCAACTGTTTTCTAACTGCTGTCCAACAATTGGGCAACTTTTTTCATGTTGCCTTTATGTTTCCCAGTGGGTAAAACATGTTTCCCGTGATCCATTTTAAAATGGGTTACAAGAAACCATGTTGGGCAAAATTTCCGACAGCAAGCAACGTAGGCCAGTAGGTGAGATTGCTGATCTTAAATCGTGTGTCTTTTTCACTATCTTGGGACCAAACATTTGTAAAATAACTTCAAAATCTGTAGAAGACATGCAAGTGAAGTTCCTAAAACCACTGCCGTCTTCGAGCTTCAGTTCTGTCGAAATCTTATTTGCTTAGTAAGAACCATTTTGAAGCACTTTACAAACCCCTCACCGTTTTCTTCTTCTCTGTCTTCTTAAACAGCTCGTAGCTACCTACAAAGCACAAGCCATAGCAGCATCCTCCTCAACAGACATTTTTCACTTAACTGAACGGACGGGAAACAAATGTTTCATCATTGTAGTCTGGACGCGAAACAATGTTTCTTTAATGTTTGCCAACAATCTGTTTCCTATGTTGACTAACAGTTGTGGAACAGTTGGGAAACAGTTGGCCAACAATGTTTCCAAGTTCGTACTAAGCTTAGGAGGTTAAAGTAAAAAAGAGCATCAACTTTTTGAGAGAACTACTTACTCCATGGCATTAGATAATTATTCCGTTAAAACTCACGTAGTATCTCTTTACAACTACCGCTAACAAAGTTGTATTGATATATTTGCCAATATCTCAGAAACTCTTGGTTTTATAAAAATATATTTAGGATAAAAGTTTTTTTATATTTCTAATGTTATTACAATTTTGCAATGAACAGTTATTTAGTATCTCAAATAGTTGTGGAGATACGGAAATTTCCGCTTCTCTTAAGTACCCTAAAAGTAATTTTCATGAGAAAATGAAAATATCTATTTTATTTATAATCTTAATCAACGCCTAGATACAAATTTTAATCAAAATCGTTAGAGCCGATTTTGAGAAAATTGATTTTTATCTCTTTTCGCCCTTTATTAAACTACTCTTAATTTTAAGGTTAAACAGATACATAGACGGCATTGCAAAAACACTTTTTAGGATTCGGGGGGTCATGAAACGTCGATATTCATCAACATCTCGGGTCAGATTTTTTTTACGGTCTCAATACTTTATCTTTAGTGTTCGAAAAGTTAAAAAATGTATATATTTGCGTATAGCTTGAAAAATATTGGTTTTATAAAGATATGTTTCAAATAAAAGATTTTTATTATAAGTGGACCTACATATGTGTAGTGATAAGTAATTTCACATTTCAAATAGTTATGGATATACGATAAAAATTGAGAATTTACGCATCAAACCGGAACCCTTAAAGTCATTTTGACGAAAAATTTAAAGTATCCATTTTGTTTGGAATATTTATCAATGCTTAGAAATGAAATTTAATCAAAATCGGCTCTAACGATTTTGATTAACTCTATCTTTTCTCTTTTCGCCCTTCAGTAAACTACACTTAATTCTATGGTTAGATATCGAATTCCAAAAACCCCTCGGGGCAACCCTATTAAAACCCTGGATACCAAGTTTTATCCCGATCGGTAAAATAGTTAAGGTTCTACTACGAGGTACAGACAAACAGACAGACTGTAATTAAAAAACTATTTTTTTTTATTCAGGGGTCATGAAACGTCGACATTCGTCAAAAGCTTGAGCTCGATTTTTTTTTTTTACGATCACAATACTTTCTCTACCTGTAAGGTAGCGAGAAAGTAAAAAGGTTTGCCATGAACTTTAGACAATTATATTAGGAATTAAATGTAATAATAAAAGTGAAAAGATTGAATAATAAATATAAGAACTGTAATAAGGAATTAAAATATATTTTATTTCAATTATATTTTATTTCAATTATGTCAAATTCGAAGTTCGCACTGGTATTTAAAAAATTCTCTTTCCCATGAGATTCTTCGTGATTTGTCATTAATTGGATTCCATAATATTTTCGATCGTCTTCTATCAGCCGACTATTTGCTAGCACGAACACTCGAAGATGCAGTAGCGTTTAGTGGTATTTGTGATGTGATTTGTGATGTGGCTGAACCACCGATATAGATTGGATTGAACTGCGGTGTAAACAACATAAAAGTTCTGTTGCTGTTTGAGATGATGTAACGTAATTGATTTTTGGACTGCTCTCATATATTTAAAATGTCATGAATGAAGATATTTTCTTTAAAGTATCGTATGTAAATTATCCTTTTAATGCTTCATCCATGGAGAATCACGCGTTTTCGCAAAATAGTCTAAAAGGATTTCACCATTAAAACTTGTTTATTATTCTCAAAATATAACTCCGCAGTATTTAACAAACAAGCAAGAGAAACTAGCTCCCTATATTCAATAGGAAGCTAGCCTTCAATGCACCTGTCGCAGAGACGTACCTGATTGGTTACTCTTGACACTGTCACGAGAGGTCCAAGGCGCAAGGGACACGTCCGCATATAAGCTAAATGTGCGTATGAAGAGACACAGAAAAAGACTAGACGTATACAGAATGTGCCGCTGAATTAGCGAGAGTATAAGTAGAGAGAGGGCCGGAGTAAACATACAGAAAGTGCCGATGAAATAGCTAAACTAGACGTAAATATAGAAAATGTGTGTCAACGATAAAGTGAAAAGTAATAACAGACAATACATAGCTTAATTTCAAACAAAGTGTAAAGGAAGAAATAATTATTTAAATAAAGCTTGTACAACATCAACAGTTGTATTTATATTACAAATAAATTCCATATCACAATAATTGGCGCTCGATCACGGAGCTATAAATACCAATTATATCTAATATTATTCCATATCATTATAATTGTCGCCCAATCGCGGGGCAATTATATGTCAATAATACCGTAATATAATAATTGGCACTCGATCACGGAGCTATAAAAACCAATTATACATCAAACATCAATATCGTTATAATTGGCTTCCAATCGCGGGACAATTACATCATCAACCATTCAATATTGTTATAATGATTACAACTACTATAAAACAGGTAAGGGTTCAAAAACATTCCTAGTAACGTTCATTATTATCATATTCAAACAATGCTAGATATTCAGTCAGTATCGCCGTGAACGGAAATAAAACAAATAATAATTCACAAACTGAAACGTGGGTTACACAACGAAGACCTTATTTAAAATAAAGTTATTAAACAACAAATTAACTAACAATATTATTTATTTCTATCAATTATAAGAGGGCGGGGGAGTGGCAAATTACACTATGCCCGCTATGGGACATTTACTAGTCCAGAAACAAGTAGCCTGACCAAGGGATGTTTGTTCCAAACGTGAAACGGCTAGGAGGAAAAGATGAGTTGACTTTATAGTGAAGACTTCGGAAGGAACGTCCCCAGCACCCAGAATATACCCAGGAACCGGAATGTCCTATTGATTGGAATGTCCCCAACACCCTAAATGCCCCCACACCCAGAATACCCACAGCACCCAAAATGTCCCCAGCACCCTGAATGTCCCAGCACTCAGAATGTCCTCAACACCCGGAATATCCCTAGCACCCGGAATGTCCACAGGACCCAGAATATCCTCATCCACCAGAATGTCCACAGCACCAGGAATGTCCCCAGATCACCCGGAATGTCCCCAGCACCCGGAATGTCCCCAGCACCCAGAATGTCCCCAACACCCGGAATATCCCTAGCACCCGGAATATCACCATGACCCGTAATATCCCCAGCACCTGGAATATACCTAGCACCCAGAATATCCACAGCACCCAAAATGTCCCCAGCACACTGAATGTCCCCGGCACCCGTAATGTCCCCAGCACACTGAATGTCCCCAGCACCCCCTCCCTACACTCAGCCGGGGTAATAGAGCTACTTGGGGCCGGTAATTATTTTCCCGAGTGTACGTCCCCGCCAGAATCACGGATGTTAACTCCTCGGGATGTTCACACAAGTTGTAACGTGGGTCTTCGCACGTAGGCAGTTCCGAGGAACCGGAGTCTTGGGCTTTATTAGGATCCTCTCTATCGATCTCATTGGACCGAGTAAATAGTTTACATTGGCGGTTTACGTATAAACTGTGAAGTGGCCCACCTGGTTCAACATTGTTATTGTTTCCTTAACTTTGTCAAGGTCGGACCAAGGAACATTACTACGACATTCTCTAAGGAAGTCAACTAATAAGCTAGATCCTCACTCTTCCCAGTTTTATTAACTCTTTGCGTATAAACCGAACGGGTAGTAAGACGCGGTGTTAATCATAATATTAACTCTTTATCATATTTGTTCTTTTGTTGTCGTTTCTCTCTGTAACCATTTCCTTATGGCCATATTATCTTTACATTTAGTATTTATAGCCTTTCTCTATCTCGTCTTTCACTCCTAGCCCTATCTCCTTAGAGAGTATTATTTTTCTTCTTTACGATTTCCCTTTCGGCTTCTCGCCTTGAAAATACTTTATGAATCTGCTCTTCTTTCCTGGGAGCTCCAGAATAAATAACCAGCTCTTTCTTCCTATTGTTCATTAATTGACAAAGTTCCCTAGTACCGTCACTGCTTGGTGACTTTTCACTATTTGGTGAAGTGCCCTGTAACCCTTTTCACTGGGTGGTGGCACAGCACTTTTTGGTGATGTTCCAATGTTTGTTAACATGACACTACTTATTGACGTTTTACTATTTGGGGACGTGGCATCCTTTGGTGAAATATCACTGCTGTTAGCATGGTGCAGTTTGGTGATGATTCACTGTTTGGTGATGTAGTTTTGTTGGGTGATGTTTCAATTTTTTTGTAATGAGGCACTGTTTGATGATCTAGTACTTCTTTCTTGGTGACATATTTATCACCGCGTCTTGCTACCTGTTCAGGTTAAACGCATATAAGTTTGACTATTACTATAATTGGATAGGAATGAGGAAGGAAGCATTTCAGAGGTAATCTACCCGCAATCCGCATTTGCGTGGTAAGAGCGTGGGAAACCATTTAGGCAAAAACCACTCTCAATAGACCCAACCGGGATTTGAACCCCAATCTCCTCATCTTCAGCAGACCAGTCTAACACGATAGTGACGCCTTGGACCATTCGGCCACCGAATCAGGTCTGGTGACACGTTGTTTGATGATATGGCACTGCTTGATGACATCTTCCACAACGAAGCACTTTCTTTATACTTTGTTTTTCGAGAAATCTTTGAAAAGAAAATTGCCTTTATCTTAGTTTCCACCAAATTTATTTTAAACCCTTTCTATTTCGTGAACGAGAAGTAAAAGATTGTGTTTAATGTCTGAGGTCACATTTGTGTCATAAAAACACCATTTCTTGTGTGACGAGGAGAAGGCGATAAGAATGATCGGCTCCAATGTTCAAAGGGGAGGTGAGACAGTATATATATATATATTTCCAAGAGTAGCCTATGTCCCTTCTTTACCAGGCTTGAGAGAGGATAAAAATGTCTCTAATAGTCACCTATGTCCCTTTAAAAGGGTTGAGACAATATTACTATGTCTCCAAGAGTAGTCTATGTCTCTATACAAGGCCTGAGACAGGATAACTACGTCTCTAATAGTAGTCTATGGCCCTTTAAATGGCTCTAAACAAGATACGTTAATTAGATCTGAATTATATATCAATAACAAAGCCTGTTAAAAGTTGAACACAGGAACGTAGTTTAATATTCTATACATACATACATTTTTACTTTGTTTATTTCTATAAAAACTATAATTTTTGGCTTTCTCTATTGTCTAATAAAAGTATTTAAAAAAGGCGAGAAAAACAAAATTAATGTGGCAAAATAAAACTCTTTTAAAGTATGTAGCAAAGTAAGATGGCGATTAATGTGGACACTTTAAAACCAGCCTTCCCCATTTTTATTCAGTCGTTAAGCTAATAAATGTCATTTTGAATCATTTCATCAACAAAAAGTTTATTTCTATCCAAACAAAGACGAAGCCGACTGCAGATGTAAAGGAATAACCCCATCTTCGTCTTAAGGACAGTTGTGAATATTTAGGGTCCCCCTCAAATAACGTTTACTTGTACCCTTTCCTTGTGTATACGTGGGGAAAGAGGAAGTTTTAACAATAAATTTGGCTTATCTTCAAAAGTTTAATTGGTAGGATTAATAAGTTAGACTTTAGTGTTTTGTATTTTATTTCTCTTTGGTTGTGTTTTAAAGACTATCTTTGTTCTGAAGGTAAATAATAGTTCAACTGAATGTTATTTATTCATCTTGGGTATTTAACATATTTTATGCACCAATTGACTATATAAACACACGGCCTACAAGCTAGATTAATTATGAAGCATACAAAACATAAAGTTTTCCCGCTATTAATTCATTACTGTAAAATGGAAGGTCCCAATTTAACTGATGATATATTCTTCGTCCGTGCTGGAATATACTATTGACTCTTATTTTAATGGACAAATGCTCTCCGGACTAAGTTGATATGATGGACCGGTCACTTGAACGCACATGAGTGAGGAGGTCATTGTGTATATAGATATATAAATAAGAGGTGAAATTTGACGGAGAACTAAATTGTATGTCTTAAGTGCAGAAAGAATCAAGTTATTGTGTATTTTAGCAATTTACAAATAAAACTTTCTACTGAATGGGAGGCGTACTCTAGATCAGTAACGTCTCCAAGTTAATTTATTTTAAACGAAGCAATATCTACCTTCACGACGATGGCTGTAACACGAGTTGCAGAACTATCCTCTACAAGGCGAAGATAATTCCTGTCGACACTGGCACATGAACCCGTCTTGCGTGGGGTTTCGCGACCAACTTTTGACCTTAGATAAATGTTTGCGGCTGCTTCATAAATGACTGAAACCATCAGCTAAGTTTCCAACTTGCTTCACTGAGCAATAAAGTTTCCTGAAGGTGTTCTTTGTGAGCTAAACATTGAATGTTTGATGGGGCGTGAACTGTTCCAGGAGAGAGGGGACTACTTTGGTGAAATGTTCAAGAGTAGAGAGAGAAATTGGACTACTTTGGTGAAATGTTCAAGGGTAGAGAGAGAAATTGGACTACTTTGTTGAAATGTTCCAGGAGAAAGAGAAAGTAACTAATTTGTTGAACTGTTCCAGGAAATAGAGGGGACTATTTTGGTGAAATTTTCAAAAGAGAAAGAGAGAGAGAGAGAAATTGGACTATTTTGGTGAAATGTTCCAAGAGAAAGAGAGAGTAGCTACCTTGATTAACTGTTCCAGGAAAGAGAGGGGACTACTTTGGTGGAATTTTCAAGGAGAGAGAAAGAGAATTGACTATTTTGGTGAAATGTTCCAGAAGAAATGCTTTGTTGAAATGTTCCAGGAAAAAGAAAGAGTAACTACTTTCATGAACTGTTCCAGGATAAAGAGGGGAGCTACCTTGTTGAAGTGTTCCATGAGAGAGGGGACTACTTTGGTGAATTCTTCCAGGAGAGTGTGGAGGAACTACCTTGGTGAACTGTTTTAAGAGAAAGAGGGAATATTTTGGTGACCAGTTCTAGGAGAGGGTGGACGAACTATCTTGCAGGAGAGTGAGAAGGGATTATCCTGGTGAACTGATCCAGGAGAGGGAAGGTTAAATCCCTTGTTGAACTGTTCCAGGTGAGATAGGGATATTATATTGGTGAACTTTCCCAGGAGAGGGTGGAGGAACTATCTTGGTGGACTGTTTCAAGATAAAGAGGGACTATTTTGGCGAACAGTTCTAGGATAAAAAGCGAGACTATCTTGGTGAACTGTTCCAGGAGAAAGAAAGAAAGGAAGGAAGGAGAGAGAGAGAATGTTCCTAGTACAATATCAACACACTACAGAGTCGGGAAACTTATTCTTGAACGGTAAACCACCGCCAATCTTGCTGGTTAGTAGCTGCAGCTCTATCAGTGACTTACTCAACCTAGATGAACAGGATGATGTGGCATATTTGAAACTACCTGTTTTAGCACTACGACATGAGAGAGGCTAAGAAAACCTCATCATGTCCAATATGTATAGTCAGTATTTAAGATGGATGTGTACGGGGCACGTGAAAAGGCCAGTGTTTGTGCAGTTATTATAGCAAAACCTTTTTGGCCAAAATAAATAAAATACTGCTTCAGTGCAAGCATAAAGTTTAATTTTTTTCACATGGTGATATCAACAGTCTTTGAATCTCTGTAATTAGCATAATGTTATTAGATGACACACTTTTTAAATTAAGAAATAAAAAAATAGTCATTGAATTCCAGGAAACCCTTGACAAATATTCAAGAATTGTTGAGGTCAACGTGAAAAGAAAATTAAACTCTATTTTTGTGCTGAAACCATATTTAGTTTCTTTTGTCCAAAAAAAGTTTTGAAATAAAAACTGCAAAAACACTGATTTTTTCTTGCCTTTCCTTCATCCCCATCCTAATAGTTTCGTGTCTGGTTCTACTATCAATGCATCTTTCCCTGCCCTTGCTATTTTTAAGGAAAGAAGAGGTTGCTCTTAGTAACAGGAAGTCAATCTGTTGTATCGTGTGTGCTTGGAGTAGAACTAATGGTCCCTGGTTAGAGAATATGTTCCTCTTGGAACTTCTCTGTAGAAGGGGCGTAAAAGGAAGAGAAGAAGTTTTCTGGTCTGTCTGCCTGTCTTCTGTTCGCTCAGGCTTAGTGTCTCCACGAGATTCTCCCGCATCCTTGAGGTCACATCCAGCACACGTTTCCTTACACATGCTTGTTTCTTCAGTTCCAAAGTGAATGTTCTTGTATCAATAGCTATTAATCTCCTTGCTCCACCATCTTGGAGGGATGCTATATTCTTCAAGCTCCACTGAGAATGTCCCTGTGTCACTCGCTATTAATCTCCTTGCTACCCCATCTTGGAGGGAGGCTATATTCTTACAACACCAAGGAGAATTTTTCTGTGTTACTCGCTATTAATCTCCTTGCTCCACCATCTTGGAGGGAGGCTATATTCTTACAGCACCAAGGAGAATTTTCCTATGTCACCCGCTAATAATCTCCTTGTTCCACCATCTTGGAGGGAGGCTATATTCTTACAACACCAAGGAGAATTTGTCTGTGTTACTCGCTACTAATCTCCTTGCTCCACCATCTTGGAGGGAGGCTATATTCTTACAACACCAAGGAGAATTTTTCTGTGTTACTCGCTACTAATCTCCTTGATCCACCATCTTGGAGGGAGGCTATATTCTTACAGCACCAAGGAGGATGTTCCTGTATCACTCGATATTAATCTCCTTGCTCTGCTATCCTGGAGGGAGGCTATATTCTTACAGCACCAAGGAGAAATTTGCCTGTATCACTCGCTACTAATCTCCTTGTTTCACCATCTATTAGGGGAAATATATTCTTCCAGCTCTAAGGAGAATGTTCATATATCCCCCTCAACCAATGTACTCGTACTTACTTCACCATATCAGAGAAAATTGAAAATACAGTTAAGAGAAAAAGACATATTGGTGGGAGTAAAGACAAGAGGAGAAAGGAAGCGAGGGTATGATAAAGACAAGAGGTTACAGGGAGTAAGATTGAAATACAGGTAGAGGAGAAAGGTTCAGGAGTAGAGAGAGGAACATACAAGAGAAAGAGGTGTGGATACAGACAAGAGGATAAATAGAGGGAGGCAAAGACACAAACAAGAGGAGAAAGGGATCTAGGTGGGAATACAGATAATATGAAAAAGGGAGGAAAGTTGAAATACGAGAAAGAGGAGAAAGAAAGAGAGGTTGAGATACAGAAAAAAAAAATAACGGTACTAAGATTGAAATACTTGCAAGATAAGTTAGGGAGGGAGGTGAATATATAGACAAGAGGAGAAAGAAATAGAAATAGAGAAAAGAGGAGAAAGTTGAAAATAAAGATAAGAGAAAGAATGAAAGTGGTCCCCGGACAGCTTATTCTTGTTGGGCTTCTTCTGTCTTTAATTCCCTCTTACCCCAACCCCCTCCCCTGCAGCCAAACCCAAAGGATAACCAATCAGACAGCCTCTTTCGAGTCAAGAGGATTTGCTTCCTTTCTGTCTCGTTTTGTTGCGGGAGTGTATGTGGATGGTGTCCCCTTTCCAAACCATTTACTCACCCTCATTCCACCCATAATCCTTTGCTGTTAAAAAGTCTTTGCCACATTTCGAGTACATTCCTAGGTCGAAGAATCTAATAACGAATTCTAGAAATGCTGTAATAAAGACTAATATTCCACTATTAGTAAACTATTATTTAGTAGTACTCATGGTTACACCCCAAGTAAAGACTTAAGTCTTAAACAAATTTAATGCGAATTTGAGTCACTCCGAAGTGAAGGTGCATCTAAGTGTAGTGTAATGTACAACAGCTCCGATGACACAAGAAGGAAATGAACCTCGTCTTCCCTAA
The DNA here is from genome assembly GCA_902151455.1 of Timema bartmani. NCBI lineage: Eukaryota > Metazoa > Arthropoda > Insecta > Phasmatodea > Timematidae > Timema > Timema bartmani. The sequence continues at coordinate 101,141 of CABFWB010002416.1, forward strand.
TTAAACACACTAACCAACATTTAATTTCAGGGTGATATTTAACAGTGCTAGTGTAACCGACAAGATATGAACCCTGTCCTCCCCAGTAAGATACACTAACTAATATATAAGTGTAGGATGATACTCAACAGTCCCGATGTAACAGACAGGAAATGAACCCTGTCCAACACACTAACCGGCATCTAAGTGTAGGATGATATTCAACAGTCTAGGTGTAACAGACTGGAAATGAACCCTGCCCTCCCTAGTCAGATACACTAACTAACATCTAAGTGTAGGATGATATTCAACAGTCCCGATGTAACAGACAGGAAACGAACCCTGTCCGACACACTAACCAACATCTAAGTGTAGGATTATATTCAACAGTCCCGATGTAACAGACAGGAAATGAACCCTGTCCTCCTTAATCAGACACACAAACCGACATCTAACTGGAGTATGATATTTAACAGTTCCAGTGTAAAAGATAGGAAATGAACCAGTCAAAAAAAAGAGTCAATTGCTGTCCATTTTTGTGATAGTGACCCAAGAGGAACTTAAGACCAACAACGGGAAATCAAAGGAACAATATTCCTACTCTTGTACCTCGCCTCATCACGCGGGTTGTCCTGAGCTAATACCGCGTCAAGCCCGTCCACTCTTGAATTCAGTAACTGTTCAGTGGCGCCATCTCTGGGCGGCTAGTGACGAGTGGTATGGAGTGGTCTTCTCTAGTATTTGGGAGGCATTATGTTTCCTGACAGCAGCCGACAGGACCTCTAGGTCACGCACAACTTAACCTGGGACAGCAGCCTCCCATGATTGAGGCTATCTTTATTGGATGGATTGTTCCTAATCATTTGTTTTAAACACTCTCTGAACTACCCGTCATCTACCTAAAGCTGTGTTGCTGTCTTAGGCTAAGTTAGTTAATAAGTGTGTTAAAAGCTCTCAACGCTCAAAATTGATATTATATGTTCCAAATTTAGGGAGCTTACACGTGCTCCTTAAGAGTCTAAGGATTCAAATTAATTAAGAGGAAACTGATGTCATGTTTTCCATTTTAAACTTTTACATTTAAAATACTTTTATTTAATTGAAACGAAAGACGATACTTTTGATCATTCGAGTTTATTTTTAACGTCTTAAATTAATAGAGAAGCAATCTTAAATCTCCAACATTAATTTAAAAAATAGAAAGTAACTTGTATAATATAAAAAAAACCTATGAAATTAAGTATATTGTCACAAAATGACGAGTTTCATAACTTCCCTCCCTCCCCCCACTTTGAGGGCTTTCTAAATCCAACTCAATTAATTGCGAATCAGGTCACGCTTTGTGTGCACGTGCAATTTTCCCCGGGAGGGTTTGGGGAGGAAGGGACAGGAGATGACTTCATTAATGGGGGACTCACTAAAACCGATAAAGACCGACAAATTGAATTAAAAGAAGAACTGGATAGGAGCAAATAAGTGAAAAAACACCCCCTTCAGCTTCGGGCAAACGAGTTATTACTGCGAGTGAAGGAGTTGATTCTAAGAGAGAGTCAAATGATTGAGAGAAAGAAGTAAGATAAGCCGGTTGGGAGGGAATATAACAGGTTGGTTGATAAAATAGGACAGGCTTGTTGAGAGAGTAGGACAAGCTGGTTGATAGATATGACAGCCTGGCTGAGAGAGTGGGATTAGCTGGTTAAGAGAGTACGACTAGCTGGTTGAGAGAGTACGAAAAGCTGGTCGAGATAGTTGGACAAGCTGATTGAGAGAGTAAAAGTGGGCAGGTTGAGAAAGTAATACAACATGGGTGAGAGAGTTGGACAGGCTGATTTAGATAGACTAGGACGGGCTTATTTAGATAGAGTAGGTAGGCTCGTTGATATATTGTTATTATTTTTGCCATGTTTTGCTACTCGTCTGAGCTAATCATACTTAACTACACTAGTACACTTACATAGATTACTGTTTCCAGCCTATGGCCTGGGTCAGATCTTTATTCAAGTCATATATTTTTCCACTATCGGCTTGCTAGACCTGTTTTAGCTTCGTACACCTTACAATCTATCTTAAGACATTTTTTTATTTTACCAACCGGGATCCTAAAACTAGGATGGGCACAACATCCAGTCCCCGGCCGTCCATTTATCGATTTGAAAGGGTCAACCCATATTTCCATCAATGATAGATTTTAAGCCATGCCAGAAATTGAACCCGGGACCCCTAGCTTAGTAGGCAGACACGCTACCAACTGAGCTAAGGTGTCGGACTTTAATTACACTAATGGGGAATAGAAGTGAAAATGAACTATCTCACATCTTGTCTTGACCCGCGCATTCCTGTCCGCACCTAGCTCGGACACCTTAGTACGCTTCTTACTTCCTCCTCATTAGTTTCTAATGATTTGGGGTGTTAAGTGATCAGGATATTTTTCTAGAATGGTGCCTTGTGAAACCGTCTCAGACTCTGAATTACGCATAGCTTAGGTAATACGGCTCGCACAAGGCGTCGCACGTCAGTTCGAGAACCTATGGGGTTGATTAGAATGCAATAGAACAAAAACCTGTAAAACCACTTTACCAAATTAGAAAAAAAGCATGTACGAATTGAAAAATAATTATTTAAAATGAAGAAACTATTTAACTGATTTAGATTTTAATCTTGTAAAATGAAGAATGCAGAAAGCCGCACTTAAACACAATATCTGGTTAAAGAGTATTCTAGTAAATAAATGTATGATTGTTCGGTCGTCTGATGAATTCTTAAATATAAGATTCAACTTTAGTTTTGGTAAACTAAGGTTTCCATTCTAACATATTTCTTAGAGCACAAATATTTGAATATAAACGGATGGAAAATAGAGACAATAGAAAAGTAATATTTTATAATGATTGGTCTCATTATAAGGCGGTGATTACTACTAGTGACAGCACCACCTGCCTGAAATGTACCGGTACAGTTCTACTAGTGGAGTGACAACACTGAGGGGACTGAATTCTATCTACTTTGAATGGTCTCGATTCAGGCAGTTTTCCAATAAATTGCTTTAAGAAAAATCCTGAATTGTATCCACAAATGACGGACCGTAGCTCTTAAGTTTTAAACCATAATAAAGATTCACACGTTAAGAAAAATTTGTAGTCGATGAAAGAAGAAATAATTCAAAAGAAGAGATGAATGATAAGCAATCAAATACCATAATCAACCTGTCTTAGACAGGCCTAAAATTTATTAATAATAATTAACACAGTAATACATAATTATTGACATTAATCAGACTCCAAACGTACTGTCATAACGTGTATAAACTTTATATTACTCAATAAGTTTAAAATATAAAAATTATCGATTTGTCCAAAGCGGATAGAATCTGGTAAATGAGTGCTCCATAAGACCTGCATTGCAATTTAAGAGTGGAACGGCATATGGTCATTTCTAAACACTAACCGTTGCAGTAACACGCTGGCACCAAAAGAACAACGAGATTTCAAAGCCAGGGTTTGTCCCGTATGTCCCTAGAAGACGACCAGATTGAAGTCAATGAACTTCACGTTTAGGTCAATTGCAAATGATGGGTTCTTGTCCCGTCAGCAGTAGCATATAGAGCTCACTGTGCCTAGGACGTGAGCAAAGCAGTGCTGTCAACTCACATTACCAAAATCCCGCCAGAAGGATCTCCTTTCCCTCTAGATTGGATTAGAATAAAGCGAGTTTTTTATTATTGTTTTTAACATAGAAGTTATAGCCTGTTGGCAAATTAAATACAAGTTTTGCCTCTTTTTAATGATTGAAGTCGATCTATGCTGAAAATACATTGACCGAAAAAACACCTGACACAAGATAAATATGGTTGAAAATTAGTGTTTTAGTAAATAATGCAATATTTAAGGAGAAAAAATACTTCTTCTCAAAATAGTTTTTGAGCCAACTTGAAAAGAGAAGTAAAGCCAGTAATGCCAAATTAAGTTTCAATTTACCAATAAATTAATTTGATTATCAATGGACTATTAAACTATTAAAGCATCTTCTAGAAAATACAAAAAGGTGAACATTGATAATACAAATATAAAGTGATTGTTGATAAATATCTATAAAATAACACAAACAATTTTGACTACAAAACTTTTTTTAAAGGTGACCCAAATGTTCATTCGTTTAACTGTTGTTGCACTATGGTACTTATATTATTTTGTTAAATTATATAAAAACAATTTTCATTTTAAATAGTTTGATAGAATTAAATAACACACGTAGGGAGTTGAGAAAATTCTATACTGCTGCACTCTACCAGAAGTGTGGTGAAACTTCTATACTATGTCCGTTTAAAGTTTCTTTAATAAAACTTAAGACTTGAAATCCACCATTTGTGGTTAAAATTAAGAATTTTTATTGAGGTTGTTTATTTGAGAAATATGGAGACCATTCATAATGCAAGTGCATAAAATTCAGGATTTTTAATAAAGCTATTTATTAGAAAAGTGTCTGAATGAAGACCATTCAGAGTGGATACAAATCAGGATTTAGTATATATAATGCAGATAATTCTAGTGGATAGAACACAACTCCCCCACAACACCAGCTGCCTAAACTGTACCGGTACAGTCCTTCTAACGGTATGTAGTGACAACACCTGCCTGTATTGTACTGGTACAGTCCTACTAGTAATATGTAGTGATAGCACCACCTGCCTAAACTGTACCGGTACAGTCCTTCTAACGGTGTGTAGTGACAACACCTGCCTGTATTGTACTGGTACAGTCCTACTAGTAGTATGTAGTGACAGCACCACCTGCCTAAGCTGTACCGGTACAGTCCTTCTAACGGTGTGTAGTGACAACACCTGCCTGTATTGTACTGGTACAGTCCTACTAGCGGTGTGTAGTGACAACACCTGCCTGTATTGTACTGGTACAGTCCTACTAGCGGTGTGTAGTGATAACACCTGCCTGTATTGTACTGGTACAGTCCTACTAGTAGTATGTAGTGACAACACCACCTGCCTGAACTGTACTGGTACAGTCTTACTAGCGGTGTAGTGTGACAACACCTGCCTGAACTGTACTGGTACAGTCTTACTAGCGGTGTAGTGTGACAACACCTGCCTGAGCTGTACTGGTACAGTCTTACTAGCGGTGTGTAGTGACAACACTTGCCTGAACTGTACTGGTACAGTCTTACTAGCGGTGTAGTGTGACAACACCGGCCTGAACTGTACATATTTTATAGTTCTTAACGGCGGGAAGATATGTTTATTATTAATTTTATTATTATTATTAATTTTATTATTATTATTATTATTATTATTATCACCGCGTCTTACTACCCGTTCGGGTTATACGCACTTACGCCAATGTGTAATGGTAGTGTGATTGTGAGATGAAATGGAGGACCTACAGTTTAACATGGAGTTCGAACCACGGCGGAGGCCTGGCATTCCACACATTCACAAGTTGTGATTACTACACGTCCTGTCAGAGGTGAAGGAAGGGTTTGGCAATCAGATAAATCTGTGCCGGGACCGAGGATTGAATCCCAGACCCACCAGCACAGAAGTCCGACACCTTACCCCTAGACCGCCAGGTCACCGCGAGAAGATAGGAGATCCGGGTTCTATTCCAAGTGCTGAGTACAATGAAACAAGGTTCAAATGGGAACACACAAAGTGGTAAGCTTATATTTTTGTGGTATCGTCTGCTCAGCGCAATTATCTTTAATCTGCGACATTCATCTGGTTGAATTTACTTAAACTTCATCTTCCTCAACCTGTTTGTTAGAAACGATAGTTCAAGGGTTCTTAACCAGTGGTATCTATACCCTTTGAGGTTATGGAAACAAATAATAGGCCAATGAGAGTATGAGACTGAATTTCTGAACAATTTTTTATACACAAATATTAAGTTAGAATAAACTATCACCTTTATTAATACGTATAGTGTATTTGTGATTTTACATTTTTCTATAAATAAATATGATATATCCTTATGGCTTTGTTTCAGCTGCTCTGTTTATATTTTTCTATATGCATATTAAAACCAAGCTATTGACATATTTTGTAGTCGTAGTGGTACCTAATAGGAATGGTGATGGTGATAATGATGATGATAATAATTTCAACAGTCTGGTGAAGGATACATAGGGCCATCAAGGCCAATTCATTGGGGGTTTGTATTCACAAAAAGGTTAAAAACTCGTTAGATAGATTATGTAGTTAATATAGTTAGCTCAATAGCTTTTACGGTAGCTCAACTCATCTGCAACAGCATCCTGTACACATAGCTGCAATGTAGTAGGGTATTATAAAGCTGGTGTAAAAAGAGACAACTTAAGCCTAGTCCGACACATTAACTCGGTCAGTAGCGTGTAGCGACACCTCGGAGAGAAAGTATTGTGATCGTTAAAAAATCGAACTAAAGATTTTAATAAACGTCAACGAACGTTCCAGGTTTCTTTTACATTCCACAATAGACCAATGGCTTTACTTCCCCTCCAAAGGAAGTGGTGGTACGAATATTTATCCCTCAAGAAAAATTCGTTGATCCCGGCTGTGTTTGAACCCACGAACATCGGGTCTTGAGGTGAGAACTTTAATCTAAGAACACCAAGGTGGAATTGGTTTTAAGGATCCATGCCAATGGTAATAAAGTTAAAGATGTGAGGCTCGCAATATGCATTCTCAAGCTTTAACATATTATCTCAGTTTTCAATTTCTATGTTTGTTTGTTTTGTTTTTTAACTATCCACACTGTTTATGATATGATTAAAGGCGTCAAACTTGTAATATATTTAAAAGTAACAAAAAAAAATACACCAAAGGTTTCGCTTAGTACATAAAGCTATTCCAAACTTAAGCTAATTATTTTTCTTAGTTTGCAAGTTCCCCGAATCAGTGATCAAGTGCTCTAAAAATTCAGACTCGCAATAAATAAATAATAATAGTACAAAAAATACACTTGAAGCGCATATCTTCAGATTTCCTTTTTTTAAGTTTCATCATTCTAGGTATTTTTATTTTGGAGTTACTAGTACAGGCGGGTTTCCAAGGGAGGTTCAAAAGAATGACTCACGACCATATCAGTCGTGTACTTGCCCAAAGCCTTCGATCGTTTACGATTTATATCAGCGATGGTCGTATCAGTCCTTGGCTGAAATCTAACAAACTAATCTTTTAGTCTTGTATAGTCATTTGATTATAGCTCAGTTCCTGTTGCGTCCATTGTGACATAGTGGAACTGTGAAAATAAAATATGCCTGAGGGGCACAGCCTGTAATTACCACGAGTACGTAGGCCTAAGCCAAGTTTTAACTTTCTATGCTGTTGTTTTTTTGTCCTGGAGTTTCCCGAATATGCGGCCTTGTGGTCTAAGGCGTTAAGTCTGCAATGGGTGTAAAAATAAAAAATAAATAGGCTCGAGCTGATAATTTAAAAAACGAACAATGTTCTTGGTTCTTTAAGTTACAGAGTTTGGCACAAATATATATTTATTTTTAGTTACATAATTATCTTCTTTGCTATTCTGGCATTCAAGCTGCCTTATTTTGAAAGAATTAATCTGCTTGTATGCATAGCTATCAGTGTAAATGTAAGATAAAATCAAATAAAGCTGTGGAACGCTACCTGTGTGATTTTTATTTATAAAAGAAACACTATACCTACTAATCTGAGAACCAAATAAACAACCAAATCCAACCGTAATTTCTCCTTGGATTTAAATTTATATTTTTCTTTGGTGATAGAATTAGACAAAAAACAAATTAATGCTATTATATGTGATAGTACATTTTATTAGTATTCATTTTAGTGGTTTAAGAAAGAATATTTGAAAAACCATTAATTGTGTTGGTTTCAATGTCCTTGATCAATTCCCTAAAGGCATAGTTCGTTAATCAATATCTTAAAACCTTTACGAAAAAAATGCTACATAATAATAAAATTCCATGCAAATCATTTAAGTGGTTCCATATCTATAAGTAAACAAACATATTCACAGAAAATAATTTATATGTATAGGATGAGCGTTGTTAGCCCGGGTACAGGGAAATATGACCCCCTCAATAATCTGATAAAATGGTAAACTCTTAGTACCGTAATAGAGCGTGAATTATTTCATTCTCATAATTGAAAATACATGTTTGGAGCAATACTTAAATGAATAAGGTAACTTTCCATACAATTTTTAGGATTAATTGCATTATTATATTATCCGTGTTATTAATTTGGTACGAAGTAATATCTACTTCCTAAAAATTATCTAAAGTAAAAATGGGTTCGTTCTGCCTTCCCCCATCTCCCCCCTCAAATAATTAAGAGCTAGCTATTTAAATATGTCTGTCCGTGCAAATAACTACACTCTAAGTTGTGTTTGGTGCAATGTTCCTGATGGTTTTGCAAAAATATACACTCTAAGTTGTGTTTGGTGTAATGTTCCTGATGGTTTTGCAAAAATATACACTCTAAGTTGTGTTTGGTGTAATGTTCCTGATGGTACTGCAAAAATATACACTCTAAATTGTTTTTGGTGCAATGTTCCTGATGGTTTTGCAAAAATATACACT
>CABFWB010002417.1:0-11835 GCA_902151455.1 Timema bartmani
GGTGGGAGTAGCGGATTTCTGGTCTTTGGATGTTTTCAAAGCATAGAACTCCAAGCACTCGCTCCTATTGCCCTTGTTTTATGTTGTTTTGGACCTCCTATTTCCTAAGGACGGTACACTATGTATCATCAATCATTCTAACGTCTTGTCTTTTCTCTCTCCTCCTGTTTCTTACTTGGCTGTATAACACCTTCTTACTTCCTTCCACGGCCCGTTCCTGGATTTCTGTCCATTTTTGCATCCAATCCTTCCTGACTTCCCATGCAACTTGTTTCGCTCTTATCTTCTTCTCCCTATATACTTCCTATGTTTCCTCTTATTACTTGACCTCTCACATACCTCCTCTGCATCTCCCAACAAATAATTGTTCTTAAACCTTTCCCATTCAACCTTTACACTTTTCATCTCTTACCTTTCTTAGGTACAGCTCTCTTTCTTCTTAATTTTTTAGCCTCCACACCCTTATTATTCTTTCTTGTCTTTCTCCTACATTCCTTCCTATCCCTTTATTTTGCCACCAACAACCTGTGGTCACTATCTAAGGACAAACTTTATTACATCTTGATGTTTACAGTCTGTCTTTTCATTTCTTAATTCATGAGAAGGTAGTCCATCGCCGACTTTTGCTCCCCATCCCAACTGTATCAAGTAATCTTGTGACTTTCTTTTTCCTTCTTATATCAGCTGTTTGCCACTTTCATTTTATTTCTTGCATATAGTTCCAACAATCTTCTACCCGCCTTGTTTATCTCTCCCCATCCTCCCTTCGCTAACACCTCCTCAAACCATACTTTCTCTTTTACTACTTTTGCATTCAGATCCCCGATTACTACCTGAAACTCGTTTCCCATTTGCCTTTCTATGTCTTCCTTAAACTTGTCTTTTTCTTCTGCCGGGCATACACTTGTATCACCTCCACATTTTTTCCTCTTCCGCTAGCAGCCCTTTTCTCACTACGAAGCCTCTTTGTTTCTCCTCTCTTCATCATCTTATTCAATGCAGAATTAATCCATTCCTTAGTTCCCTAATGGCACTCCCTCTCACTCATGCCCAAGACATCCACTCTTCTCTCATCCATCATGTCCACAATCTCCTCCATTCTTCCAGTCAGTGTTCCAATGCTCAAAGTACCTATTTGTAGCTGTTTGTCAACACAACTTTTTCAATCTGGCATATCACTTTGTTTTCTAGAGTATTTCTGTTTGTTTCGACCACCAGCTTACTAAGACTGTTGTGGCCTACCCCAGGGTAGCGGGGCTGCCAATTAAAGGTCCTCTGGTAGACCTTCTCACGACCAAGTGAAAACGACGATTCAGGAATGGCTTTCCTTGGTGGCGGCAGACTTATATGATGAGGGTCTACAAAAACTTATCTCAGGATATGATAAATGTTTACATAACAACAGAAACTATGTTGAAAAGTATCCCAAGGTATGTAGAATCGGATAAAAAAAAAATTACCCAAAAATATTTAGTAGTTCCTATTTTATTTCAAAATGCTCCTTACTTAAAAAAAAACACCCTTTGTAGTTATGTAGGACTTTCTTGCAGTTAATTATTAAATCTATATTATGTGTTGCAGACTATTTCCCCCATTTATGCACTATTTTTACTCTAATTAGTTTCAGAGTTTTTGGAGGAAATAAAATTGTATATGTTAGTAAAAAGTTTTTGAAACATGTCAAAAACTCACAAATAAGTTTAAAAAGAAAAGAGGTAATGATTATGATTACGCATTTCAGCATTCAATTGATCCCACCAGTTAAATTCAAGTTAAAAACCAACCTCTGCATTCAACAAATTTACCCCAAGTCAACTAATCTCCACATAAAAGGATATTCAAACAATAAACAACATTAACCTGATATTGAAACATCGTCCCTAAGTAACACGAAAAAACTTACTATTAAAAATATAAATGTCTGGAATTTCAAAAGATGTGACATTAGCCTATATATTTAATAATTTTTCCCTTATGAAACTAACATTTATGTTAAGTATATAATTTTTTCTCAAATACATCTACAAAAGTAGTTATATTTTTAAAGCATATCAAATCTTTCTTTGTGGGAAAAAAACCTAGTTTGAGGAGGACTTCAATCATTTTTTGGTGATTTACAAATGACACATCATTTTAACTACAAAAATGGCTTACAAACAAGAATGAGATAAAAATTCTTTCCTAAAATTTTGTTTTAAAATTATGTCTTTTGTTGGGCAGAGTAGTGACCGAAATACACAATATGTATAAACTACAGTTTGCACAATTTATGGCACGACCGGTACAGCGTTTGGCTGGAACATGACTAACGGTTTATTATTTAAAAAACCCTTTTTAAGACTAAATTCATAAGACATATGTCGGCGTTACAGTGAACTACAAATGTAAACAAACATGAACGTTTTGACGGTAATAATTGAACTCCAACATCTTTTGTTTTTCTTTAGTGTTAGATTTCTTCTCTGTGCTGCCTTTCTAAGGGAAGTTCTTCAATAGGCTATCCCATGATATCCCTTTGTACAAAAAATTATGCAAAGAAATAGACAAATTATAATCCCCAAAGGTAGGTTGAGGCCTATTAGGCCTTATCTTTTTTAACCTCTTGAATGTTTATTTATACATGTGTACCAATGTAAGGTTTGAAAACTGTTTATGTACATGCACAATAGAAGTGATGTATAAGTTATTTTTATTAGAGTTTATTTGGAGCAATAAATTAAGTATTATGTACAGTCAAGCGTCCATACGTGGAAAAGTTTTCACATTCTGAGTTAAAAAACACATGTCAAAACTAAAAATTAGATAATAATAATCATGTACAACTACTGGTCTTTATTTTTACTTTATGTAACACTAACTACATATTTGTTATCTCTGTAATTTTTTTATTTAGAAAAAAAATTCTCCTTGTCCCAAGTTAGGATACCTCCCCCCTAACTTGGGGAACTATTTGTTTTAGATTCAGTATAATTTTAGAATGCCTATTACCTTACTTGGGACACTAATAATTTTTTTAGTAAATTAAAAAAAACTATATTTTAGTACAAAATAGCCTTTATTGAAATACAAAAATGTTTTTATAGCTTTATAACAATATTGAAATTTAAATTTAACTGTAAAAAGTAAAGAATTAAAAAAAAATTGAGACTGCTTTTACAAAACAAAAGTGAATCTGCCTCTGAATTCAGACACTGTTTTAGAGGCAACATGGCCAAAGAATTTAATCTGTCTTCAATCATGGTGTTTCTTAAGTAGGATTTGATTAATGGCCTTCCATTGTTTTTAATTTTAAACTTTTCTTCTAATGATAGAGAACCAAAATTCAGTTTTTGAATATCGGAAACTTTCATTATTCACTAAAGTAGTCGAAAACGCGCCACACTTACACATTATACAAATCAATGACTTTCTTTATCTATGAGCCAGTCAGCCGACTGCAACTGATAGCAGACCACACTTTAGCTCAACCCTAAAACTTGCTAAGGTCAAAGAAAGTGACGTCAGTTGTCATGGCAACCACTCTATGACACATGGAGAGCTCGGGGGCATTTCTGAACATGCCCAGAACCGTGCTTGTTAACATATGAGCGATTTATGTCACGCGCCGGCGCGATTATGGTTTTGCTAATTTCTTCAATAAAATGGGTGAAAAGCTATAACAATTTTTAAAATGATTTATGTTTTTAACTATGCAATAAAAATATGAGAAAATTGGTATGAATTTCAAAATATGTTTTGTTTCTTCTTTTGCTTTATTTTACAGGGAGGGCGGCCACCCAGGGCTCTCCTTCACGACCGCCCATGTATATAAACCTGCAATGGCTGGCCTAGCACAATAACATGTGGCTCTCCTTAGAAAGAGTATGATAATGTAAAAACACAAACATTTAAAACAATGTATGTAAACCGGCCGCCCAGCAAGAAATCATCCACATGTCCCAACAGCAAGCGATTGAGCACAGTCCAGCACTGCTAGTTTAGCCATACACACTCGTGGAAACATTTATCATTTAATACAATGTATCGCCAAGCAGCGCTGCTAAATATGCTTACGGAAATGGGCTCTAATAGTCTTACAATCTTATGGTCTGACACTCCTGTGAAAATGAAATAATAATTAACAGATCAATTAACCCTACATGCATTTTGTATATTAAAAGATAATGTTGTTCTTATCAATATTTAATGATAATTATGATAAGTGACTATTAAACATAGTTTAAATTAATATTTAAAGTGAAAAAGTTATAAATAATACAAAATATATGGACGTTCAGAGGTTACAGCCATTTGTTTTAGAGTAGAGTAGAGAAGATTAGTGGAAGTTCTTTTCGCTGAGTTGAAGTAATGTCGCTGATGACTTCTGTCCCTCTTGATTTATTTTTCTGAGAAATCATTTTTATATAAGGTCATTCACAATTAATGTAAATTAAATTAGGTTAGTTGAGAAATAACAACCGGACATGATATCTGGTTTCAATTCTCGTTTCCAAGTGTCAATTTTTAAATAATTTAATCTCATAAACTATGTTTTTGATTAAATTGAGTTGAAAAATTAATCCTAAATCTTAATGTACACTTTAATACACAATTCTTATTCATATATATCTATGTATTTTATTATTAATTGGCGTTCTTTGTCAGAAAAGAGATGATAAAATAGATTATTTCCTTTATATACAAATGTTTGCTAATCTTAAACATTTTATAAAAGGTTTAATTCATACCTCCTCCACTACCCACAAAAAAGTATAGTATATTGCTAATTGTAACACTAAATAAAAAAATATTATAAAATAAATGTTGTTGAGTTAACAAAATACATTACAGTATTTGTAGCATGTATTTATAAAAATAAATTATTTGAAGACCAGATGAGAATTATTAACATTTTTAACGATGCAAATATTGTGAATCATTTTTAAAAATTTTTAGTATAGAAATTTAATATTTTATAAATAATTTTTATTTTTTTATGCTTTTGATATTATATTTTTTAATGTGTCTAATTAAGAATTTTACATATGAATATTCGCTAAAGCTTCATCGTTAATAATATCCGCTGTGGCTTTGTTGGAAAGAAGCGTATTTTGGTCGCTATCAACTGTGTGGACGATCACTGTGCCTTGGAAAATCTGAAAATAAAGATTATTAAATTAATGTATTAATAAACATTCAAATCAATTCTTAAATCACAAAGTAACACTTGCTAAATCATTGTGTATAGTTTGAGACTGTTAGAATTAAAACCAATCTAAGTATTGAAAAAATACCCCAATTGTCTCACTATAAAGTTTTAAAGAATTTAAAATTAATTTAATGTACTTATGTTTAGATACATTTGTATGAATGGTTGTAGAATATAATGTGGAGGTATAAGTATTTAAATATCTGAACGAATGTATCCTAGTTGTTTTTATTTCCCTTTGCCTCATTCTCGCCCATCCTACATCCTCCCTCGGGTTTTTCAATTAAACTCTCTCCTGCTTTAATATAGCAATATCTCATTTATAATATTTACAATATTTTATGTCAAAGATGTTTCTTCTCCTCTAAATCTATTATTGCTAATTCCTAGTAGCATGTTTCAAATAAAGGTGAGCTCAGGTCCTAGAAGAATTGCTATAGTGGTTGTTCTATGTTCTGACAAACTATTTGTGCCCTTATTTGAGTTGTTGATAGTTAACAAGGAGCGTTAAAAAAATACGGGGCAACATACAACCGGCATTACACCCACTAAACTAAAGGTTAAACTTACAAAACTTTTATCACAACTACCATAAATGATAACAAAATATTTCTTATGTCAAATTGAAGGTAAGATTATGCTGAAAATGCTGTATTCATCCAAATTTAAATAAAAACTCCTAGTAATTTGAAAAATAAAATTATAAATAAATTAATAAACATGTTTGAGCTTCAAACGGTGAAATTAGAAGGAAACTTAAAATTTCAATGACTAGATGCACAGTGCAAATAGTTTACGCTTCCAACAGTATAATCATATCTGGGGGTTTATACTAATTAACTGAATAAAGTCTTTTAAACTATTTTAATATATTGCTAGTTATAATTAAAGTGGAGATAGGTCCTTGTACCTCCCTTCTATTCTTGCAAAAAGCCCATTAAGTTCACTTGGTTGCTGTCACTCGGAGAGCAGAAGGTTTGTCATTATTTCAAAGATCTGAAACCTGGAAGGTTGCTAACAGACAAACCGGGGTGGGACACAATGTTCAATGCAAGTTGTTAAGATAGCAATATGATTAATTGTGAATTTATTTTAAATGGTGTAAAAGATTGGAGAAATAATTATGATTTAAAAAAATAAATTTTAAAATTAAAAAACTACAAGACGCTCAAAAGAAAGAAAATCTACTTTACTTTATTTAAGATATTTATAAAATAAAATATTTTATTCATTAGTCCGCTAAGAATAAGTTTATATATTAATATCAGGAAGTAAATATGTCAAGAGATGCTAAGAAAATATGGTTTGGTTAGAGAGAACAAAACATAAATTGATCAAGCTCATTCACACCGGTGATCACGAGGACCAAACGTGCGAGTCTCATGTTTTCCGATGATTAGGGGATGGGGTTTGGACCTCAGCAGTTGTATATAGGTGGCCTATTCAAAATGGTTTCCCACTATCCCTTCACACAAATGCTGTATACACTTTCTATAGAGTTTACTTTCTTCATCCTTGTCCCATTAGTGTAACGGGTGGCAACATGCAGAGGAAAGATAGAAAAACAACAATAAATGTCAGGAAAAGCGGGGAATTGTCCAGGGATTTAATTAAAATGAGCAAAAAAACATGGAATTTAAATACTTGACTTTAAAACTTTTTTTAAAGTTTTTAACGTTTATTTTTAAAATTAGCAATAAATCATCATTTACCAAGGAAGACCATAAAAAAGTTGTGGCAGAAAAAATCCAGTTTGAAAAACATGGAATCGTGGAATTTTATAAGTAGGCTAGTGATTTTAGCTACGTTGTGTAAATATGCAGACAATTTGAATGAATTGTAAGATGTGAAGTTTGTAAATGATCTTCACTTACTGCACAACCAAGGTAGATCCCGACCTCCCGGGTCACATTTGGAAGTGTAAGTAAACCCCCTTAATAACCCTGCCAGCAATTATAAGATATAAAATACAGACTTAGCTAGTTCTTATTCATGCAGTCTAATTACATCCCCTGACATTAGATATTCTTATTGTAAAGTATTAAAAATACACCATTTCTATTTTTAAAATAAAATATGCATTAATAAATATATTAACTTATAAAAATATATAACATATGCCTTATTCTTTAAAGGCTATATAAAGTTTGTGAATTTACCTAGCATATATTAATTGGTTTTAACAATTTACTAATTATGTCCCACATCTAGCAACTTGTTCAAGCTATCTGCATCTTTACAAGAATTGAGTACACTAGCTGTAAACAAGAAAGCTATATTTCAGTGGTAGGATCATCACATTTGCATAGAGTGAGGGTGAGATACAATTTCAGATAGCCACACTTAGTATATACAGTCAGGATTTGAACCATGACCTTGTTATCAATGGTTCGGACAAGGTGCATTGTTAGCATGATCATTTTTTGTGGTAAGTTGAATGTTTATGTTCGTAATGTGAGGGCTCTTTAACTTCCTTGACCATTGTTAGAATAAAAAGAGGTGAATTATTTATATATATATATATTACCATCGTTTTTTACTACCTGTTCAGGATATGGGCCTACGCATATGTAGTAATTATGTTAGTGAATTAGGAAGGTTGAATTTAAAGGAGTGTATTCACCATTACTCTTTAATCTAACTTTAGAGTATGCTATCAGGGTAATGCAAGAACACAGATTGAGGACGATATTATAGATATTACAGCAAACAACATATCATTTGATAGGGTTTAATGAATTCAAATATTTAGAAACAATTTTGACTAGCAATAATGCTATTATATTGTAAATTAGGAAAATAATAAAGTCGGCAAATGCATGCTATTACTCGGCCAGTAAGTTATTGACATATTTCAGGCTTTCCAGGAGTGTTAAAACTCTGAATATAGGCCTACAAAACAACCATTTCGGTTGCTCTCTATGGGCGTGTAACGTGCTCTCTTACCTTATATGGCAAAAACAAATCTAAGTTGTTCTAAAACAAGGTGGTTAGGAAGATATTTGGTCCAAAAAGGTATGAGGCTACTAGGGAGTTGAGGTTACTGGATAGAACTAGCTCAAAATAGGGATAGGGTGTAATAAAGTGGATTGGATATAACTAGCTCAAGCTAGGGATAGGGTGTAATGAAGTAGAATGGATAAAACTAGCTCAAGATAGGGATAGGATGTAATGAAGTGGATTGGATATAACTAGCTCAAGATAGGGATAGGGTGTAATGAAGTGGACTGGATATAACTAGCTCAAGATAGGGATAGGGTGTAATGAAATGGACTGGATAAAACTAGCTCAAGATAGGGATAGGATGTAATGAAGTAGAATGGATAAAACTAGCTCAAGATAGGGATAAGGTGTAATGAGGGAAACTATAGAACTAGCTCAAGATAGAGATAGGTGGCGTACTTTTGTAAGAGTGGCAATGAATTTTCGAGTTCCTAGTGGCATAGAGCAAGTAAGTATTCCCCCCCCTCCCCCCATCATTTTCCACATTCTCAATTTGAAATTTTAAGACTTATTTGGTTATCTTAAATGATCTAAGTTCCTATCAAATTTTAACTTAACCACATTGAAAATAGTTTTCTACATTAGTTATTGAAATTTCATAATGTTTGGACGTCATTCGGATATCTAGTAAGGTCATAAACGCATACATGCAGAATTTCAATTTTTACCTCCTCAAAAATTATTTTTATATTAGCTTTGGAAACTTTCTGGGGATCTTCCTTCCCCATTTTCCACACCTTCATTTTAAAATTTAAGAATAAAGAGCTTTATAAAGTTTTGTGATTGTCCTTATACCCGCCTGACAAATGACAATCATCTAATACTGTGAGAAGTATAGTTTATTCTTATAGTCTTCTCTACCTCAATTCTCTAACTCCCACTTAGAATCTCAAATGTTAAGATTTATTTGGATATCTGCAGTTGTACTTCTATATACCTTCCAAATTTAAATTTTCTGTCATCCCTAAAAGTTTTCTTTGCCCCTTTCCCCCCTTATTGGCTGGAGTCCCATTTAAACGTTTTAAAATTTACAGACTTTTATAATTATTTGGAGTGGTATCTTTACCGGCCTGCTAAATATCAGTTTTCTACCACATTGAGAAGTAGTTGCTTCTAACAGTTATGCAAATTTAGAACCCCTCCAATCCTCCTTTTCCTATTAACTTTGAAAAGTTTCAAATTCTAAGCTTAATTTTGTTATTTGGAGTTTTATCTCTACCTCATCTCAAAAGTGTATTCTGGCTATAGCTCCCATTTCAATTTCCCAGGATTCCATTTTAAAATTTAAAATTACCCTTTTTTTGTTTATTTAGGGTGGTCCTTCCTTATACCTGCTTAGTGAATTTCAGTTTTCTACCACATACAAGAAGTGTTAGTGTATTCGTTTTTGAAATGTTGAGCCCCCACCCATCTTCACCATTTAAACTCCCAGTTATAAATTTCAAATTTTAAGATTTATTTGACTATCTTGAGGGTTACCTGTTTGCAAAATAAAAAATCGTAAACCCCCTTTCCTCTATTTCCTGAGGTCCCATCCCATTTAAAATTCAAAATGTTCAGACTCTTATAGATATTTGGCAAGGTACTTTTATTTACTTTTCTTCCAAGCTTCAGATTTATACTACACTGGAAATTAGTTATGTCTATTATTTTTGGAAAATATAAGCCCCTAAGCCCACTTTTCTAACTACAACTAAGAAATTTCAAATTTTAGGACATTTTGGCTATCGGTTATCTAGGGTAGTCCTTCTACCTGCCTGGCATGTTTCAATTTTCTACCACTGTGATAAATAGTAATTTATTTTAGTTTAGGAAGTTTCGAACCCCCACCCTCTTTTCTCTTAATAGACCTTGGGATCCATTTTGTGATTGCCGTACACAAAAATGTAATATTCTTATTCTATGACCCGAACAACACCCAGATATTAAATTTAATTGAATTTGGAGGACATGAGATTTCCCACTCCTTTCTGTCCTCTTGAGGAATTAAATTTGAAAAACCCTCAAAAAACCTTCACAATTTTTTAGAAAGAAACATTCATTTTAAATTTCAAAGCTCAATGTCTACTGGTTCAAAAGATACATTAGTGAATTTAAAAAATTTTCAATGCCTCTTTTTCACCGCATAGAGGTCGAATTTTGAAAAATACCGTCATGTCTATTGCCTAGGGCCTAAAAGTAATATGCCCCAATATTTAAAGTTTCCAGGTCCAAAGGTTGGGGATATATAGGGCAATGAGATTTTATTTATTTATATAAATTTGTATGTGAGCTGAAACATAGTTTTGATAAATTGGGCTCAATTTATTTACGCCTATAGTTAAGAATGCACAGAAACGGGGTACTTATATTTTTAATTCGGGGCTACATAAAACGTCAAGATCCACCATAATGTCGAGGGCAGAATGTTTACTATTACACTATTTTCTGTATATAAGAAAGTAAAAAAAAAGAACATTTATTTTACTAATGTAAGAAGGCAAATAGTCTTCAAAACAAACGAAAGACAAGTTCCGGCCTGAGGGTACAAACCCAACAAACTCAGTTCTAAACTATTCTCTTTTGGCATTTCCAGATTAAACTAGGAATTGCACAAGCATTAAAAGAGTGTTTAAATTTAAGTAAATTACATTACCTCCTGCAACTCAAAAACCATAACCAATCCAGTCTTTTTGTAGTCGTTTTCAGACTCAGTTACCTCCAATTAGTAAGACTTGGTTGTTCTTATCTCTGGTACAAAATGGCTGCTGACCAGAATAATTTAAAGTTTTATTTGTCTAGAATTATAGATTTTGTGTGATGAATATTATATAGTAAACAAAATCTCGAAATGATGAAAATCAAAAATAATGCTTTTTGTGCCAAAGCAAGATTTGTTGATAATTGATATTCGATTCGCATTTGAAATTTTTGAAACTTTGCACACTCATATTGAAATATGTTATATTTAGTGAGATATTTAAAATCTGTTCATTATATCTCCAAGTATTTTCTTCCTTCAAAGATGCAAAGGTTATTATGGGTGTCGGAACGAAGGAAATTTGACCTTAGACATTTCGAAGCTTCTTACATGCCTAGTGTAAATTATGTTAAGTAATGAAAATGTACTATGATAATATTATAATTGGTAAAGTTTGTGTTAAATGAGAAATGAAATGTGATTTATAAAATGATAACACATGCTAATAAAAACCTTCAAACATAGACTTTGTGAGATTATAATAAAAACTCCAGATATTTCCTCTTTAAAGTGCCCAATGGTTCTGTTTTAGCCAGGGAGCAATTTGAAACTGATCGGTAAATAAACCTGAAACTTTTATTTTTAGTGTGCCAATGCTCAACTAGTGAGCTACCGATGAATAGTCACATGGGTGACCTGGTGGTCTAGGGGTAAGGTGTTAAGACTTCTGTGCTGGGGGACCGGGGTTCAATCCTCGGTCCCGACACATATTTATCTGATTGCCAAACCCTTCCTTCACCTCTTACAAGATGTGTATTAATCACAACTTGTGAATGTGAGGAATGCCAGGCCTCCTCCGTGGTTCGGATTCCACGTTAAACTGTAGGTCCTCCATTTCATCTCACAATCACCCTACCATTGCACATTAGCGTAAGTGCGTATAACCCGAACGGGTAGTAAGACA
>CABFWB010002417.1:12343-26068 GCA_902151455.1 Timema bartmani
TCTAAATTCAACCTTCCCAATTCCTAATCCATTAGTGTAATTAGTACTTAAAGCGTATAACCCGAACGGGTAGTAAGACGCTGTGCTAAATAAAAAAAAATAAAACTCATAAGATTATTCAAAATGTATGTTTTACTTAAACATGTGCATCAAACCTACAGGTATTTCTTACATTGCATCAACAACATAGATTTAGTTTTTAGTGAAAAATTTTGGAAGAAGATTTGAAATTGTAAAGTAGACTGCTTGGGATCAAGAAAAAAAAGAAGTGAATCTCAGTCACAATCAAGTTGGCCACCCCTGCCCTGTATCACTCCGACTCCTTAAAAATTCGTTCTGCTCTTGGGACGTT
This sequence comes from Timema bartmani, assembly GCA_902151455.1. Taxonomy (NCBI): domain Eukaryota; kingdom Metazoa; phylum Arthropoda; class Insecta; order Phasmatodea; family Timematidae; genus Timema; species Timema bartmani. Next base: position 12,696 of record CABFWB010002417.1, read on the forward strand.
ACTGATTCAGGAGTGGAAATGTCTAGGTGGCCATACAACTGTACCTCCTTAACCTAGCCATTGCATCCATTCGCATGGCCCCCTCGATATTAATTCTCACAAATCACAACAGTGAATTGAAAATGGCTATCAGACGATTAGAATGAAGCCAGAAATTTCTCAATGTGAGCGTAGCAATCTGATTTGAAGACGTGAAATTTGTGTAGAAATGGAACAAAGATAACATGTTTAGTTGTGATAAAGTAATAAATGTATAACTATAAACCCTAATAACATTTCATTTTTTTTTCTTTATTTTTTATCAAGATACAATATTGCCTGTATCTCTATGCGAGATGGTTTATGGATCTATACTTACAAGTACTTTTTTGCTCATTTTTAAAAGTACTACGTTCAGAACACTTTTTTTTAACAACATGTCTGTATACTAATTATATTAAGTATCTGTAAATTTGCATTCTTTGGATGAGTAATTTTTGGAAAGCTTTATTTTTCTTTAAGGAATGGTGTGTATCATAAATGCATCACATCAGAAAATTATTTCTCATTTGGTTATAATGATAAAGTTCTCCCCTCCATGACCCTTCGCCACGCTTCGAGACCTAAATATATCCGAAGTAGTCTCTAACTGACCAAATGAGGTTAATCCCTGGGTTTGTACTTATTGCAGTGTTATAATGTTTCTACAAATCTAAATCTGACTAAAACAACATATATATCCATGCATAAACTAACTTTATCAAGTTGGCAAGTGTCCTCTTGTGAAGCACCCTCTCGTTGGATTAAATGAACATCTCCAGACAAAAGAGTCTCTGAAGGCTTATAGCTGAGCAATTTATTAATTCTTATGTATGATGCTTCCAATCCACTTGCTAAATATTGCTTACTTCTTGGAGAAATATTTGGAGTTTCACAAAGAGCATAATCAACTCTTGCTTTCCAGTTTGGTAATTGAATCAACTCTTCATGGACCTGAAAAGTTGAGTCATTAGGTTATCGGTTCAAACTAATATAACTATGTAAAATTTCAAATTTGTACTGAGTTTATTGGGGAGATCTCCCTACGAGTAAGTTCCATACTTGAATGTGGAATTTGTTACTCAGCTATCTTTAAAAAAATTGTGAATCCTATTCTTTTTAATATGTTGGATGTCTGTTAATATTTTCCTCTTTTTTACTTCAGTGTTTTTTATTATATTCTTCTTGTCCTCTAATAGCGTTATTTGGTACCATGCCTAAAGGGTTTGGAAAATCATATAATAAACTGAAATTAGAACCAACAACTGATATATTTTAGTGAGTGGTTCAATTGAATAACAGCCTACCGCATTTCTTACATATGATAATATTCAAATATCGCATTATCCTTACCATCCATGCATTAAAGGTAGATATTTTATCTAAAAATTGACCATTTTGAATATTTCAATTTTCCAGTCTAATATAAATAAAAAATATTCTAAGGATTATCTTACCATTTATTTGAACATAGTTTTTTTTAAGCCAAGTAAGCAAGTGTCGGTTTAGATTTTAATTGTAAGTTGGCTACACAGAATATTAGTGTTTAAATAACTGGTGATCCTATTCAATCTGGTTCATTGTTTTAATTAAACTAATATACATCACCATTTTTGAGGGTTTATGAAAAAAACCTTTCAACATTTGGTGAAATATTTTCCTTTTATACTTCTTTAAATATGCTTGTTTATGGGTTGTTGGTTTATTATTTGCTCCCGATACCTCTCAGCTGAATAAGATATCGGATTGATTATTAAGGGTTAGTTTGTATAAATTTTACACCAAAGGAATGGGCTAAGTCTGGAGAAGATACTGTGTATACTCCATTCACGGTAGGAATTACTCTCTGAAAGCTCTTTTTTCCTACCAATATCCTACTTTATAATAGATTTCTGGACGTTACATATATATTACGACATAGGGAAAAGGGCCTTTCAGAAAACAATTCCTATGCTGAACAGACTTCATTATTTTAATATGTGTAACTTTGCCTAATATAATATCCAAATTTTACCATGTGAGTAACTGAATGTGTTTTTATATTAATATGTTTATTTTTATTAATACAGCTTATAATATTATCTAAAGCCTATAGGTATTTTCTTAAAATTTAATTAATAGCCTTATCCACTCATTGTCGCCAAGTTTATTTATGGGAAAAAAAATATAGAAAAAAATTGTTGGGGAAGAGATTCAAGCCGAAGTTGATGGTGAAATTTCCTTAAAATATATTAAAAAATCAATAAAGTTGGATAATTAAAATGGTTGATGACGTGCAAGTGGTAATGCTTGACCCAGTAGTTGCGGAGGCTCAGCCTATAAAAATGATAAAGGGGATACATTTATTTTCAAAAATTATTCAAAAGTATAGTTGTTTTTAAATGATGTATAGTAAATTTAAATTATTATAAAATATATTGTCTATTAGTCTAGCAATGAAGAGTATTGATATGAACTGATGTGACCTTGTAAATAATTAAAAGTGTAATTTTGGCAGTTGATTAAATTTTAAGCTACCCCCTTTTACAGTAGCTATTGATATAATTTCAAATATTACTAAAATATTTGAACAATTTGGTTACTTAAATGTTTATTATGCTTAACAGGATGACAAGATTATTTTTTCTGAGAAAAACTTACTTAAGGGTAGTATACTGAAAACTTATTTTGGAAACTTTTTTCCCTCAAGCTATAATAAATGCAATTTTTGAGAAATTTATTATGGTTCTACGATTTATTTTAGACATTATTAATATTACCTTATTTGTTTCCATGTTCAGTAACCTTGAAATAAGATTGAATTGCAATTGATCTCCTTTTCCCAACTGCTTGATTATATTCAGAGTGGTTTCAGGCACTCCATCCAATAAAAAGAGCTGACATATCTGTTCTTGTGACGTTAACTCTCTTGCTATCTCAATTGCCAATATGCCACCCCAAGATACCCCCACAAGGTTGTATGGACCTGTAGGTTGAATTTTTTTCATATGCTAAAATAAAAAAACAAATATTTAAAAAGACTAGTTATTTTGTTTATTTCTATATAAAAAATATCTTGTGATAGTATATTTTTTTCTAAAGTTAAAATCTATTCATCAATATGAGAGTTCAGTTTCTTTTGGTCATTTTAAAATAATCTTGTGGGTTGGATTTAAATGTGGAATAATATGGTTAAATGGGTGCTGAAGGAGTGCGATTTGAAAGGGAATCCAGCTGTAAGCACAGTCTTTTGCCTAATCCGTAAGGGAATGGTGTGATTAGGTGGGTATGAATGTATGATTGTATTTAGATAAACTTCTAATTGTATAATGTATATAATATAATTATTATGGTTTGATCTAATGTTTTATAATTAGCTATATTTGTAATAACATAACCATTACTGTGGTAGGGCCTACTCTTTATGTGCTTCTAGGATAGTGGGCTCAAACCAAATATTTTGAACAGTTTGTGTGACATGACAAAATATAATATATAATATTTAATGATTGTACAAAACAGTTTCATAATATGAACATTTACAATATGATATTAAGCCCCTTAACAAATAGTTTTAATCAGTGACTAAAATTATGTTTTAAAAAGAGAAGACAGAAATAATGGATATACTATTGCAAATATATTCTTATTTGTTATGTTTAGTGTCAGTTATTCACTTCAACAAATACATTATTCATTGAATTTAATTTGTCTTTCCACATTTAGCTTAAAATGGATCGATATCAATATAAACTGTACATGTATTCATGTTAGAGGTATTTTAAGTTTGGTTGTTAAGTTTAGCTGTATAAATACTCCCTTGCGCAAATTATTGTGAACGTGATATTTTAGATTTATTTCAATTTAAACATACAATTGTGATTACATTTGGAAAATTAATATTTAATATGACCTCCTTTAGCCTTTATAACCATTTCAAGTCTGGCATTGAATCCACAAGTTTTTTGCACATTTATTTTACTTCAAGATCGTGAAACCACACTCAAATCATAGCACAAATCTTCTTTTCCTTGGTTGTACTGTTCATTTTATTAACCTATTTTTGCAAATTGCCCAAAGATTTTTGATTGGGTTAAGATCTGGTGAATTCCCTGACCAGTCAAAACACTCAATATGGTTTTCTACTATACATTTTTTAGCTTATTTTTGGATGTCTGGCACGATGCAAGATCCTGCTGAAAGATTGGATTTTCATTTCCAAATTTACTGTCTAGCTTATCCAGTTCAGGAAGAACTCTCATTTCTAAAATCGATATTTATTTTCACCACTCTTCATACCAGATACTGGCACCAAATATCCTAGGCCTTAGCAGTGGCGAAATGGGGTGATAATTTTTGTTTAAACTAAGTTATGAACAATCATAAAGAGAAAAACTTAATGATGTTAAAAATGTGATTTTATGAAGTTATATAATACAGTATGGGCAGACGACGATGACAGCCGCCACTGCCGCCACCACCAATACAGTAATTGTCCAATTTTCATCTAAAACTGTAAGAAACATTTGGCTAGAAAAAAAAAAAGTCAAATCTACATTAACAAGAACTTGACCCCATTTAACAAAAATCTAATGTGGCAAGTTAAACAAATGCAGGGAAAATTACTATAGATGTGTATGTATATAAAATGGTAAGATTTACGTGTGCAAGAGTGTTGGTGAAATGAGTTCTAAAATAGAGGCATAAAGTGACCTAACTAAAATTAGTAACAAAATAAAGTATGCTCGTTTAGTTTAAATTAGCATGTTTTTTGTTTTGTGATATATGATAAATATGATCAAACAAAGTGAAAGTGACAAAAGTGTTGTCAACAAAAACAGAATACGACAATATAAACAAAAATCCAATGCAGAAGAAAATGAGGAAAATGAAAATGATATTAGGACTATACAGTTTCAAGAATATGACGATCCCAATGAATGGATTGAACAATTAGCACGCAAGGTACAGAATAAGAATAACCTTTATATTATTCGCCTTAATATAAGACCCATAAACAAATGTTTTGATGAACCTATTACTTTTCTGGGAAATGTTATTGTTAAATTAGACATTATAGTGCTTACAGAAATAAAATTAAGTTAAGTGATAACTCCATAATTAATATACTAGGTATCTACAGATCACCAAAGTGGGATAAGTACATTTTTATTCAGAATATTAATGACATAATTAAATTAGTTCCATTAAATGAACAGATAGTTTTGGTAGGTGATATAAATATAAACATATTAGATGCAAATGACATCACAAAAGAAAGTTATAACAATGTGCTTGCATCTCATGGCTTATAATGTACCATTTATAAAGTAACAAGGGAAGAAATATTGGAAAGTAGGGTGGTTAAATCGTGTCTGGATCATATATATGTTCGAACAATCAGACAAGCAGTATAATAAAGACTAGAATTACTGATCACTAGGGGGCGGATTTTGTCCTAAATGCCTTTTTTATTCCTATGTTTTGAAAAGTAGGCTTTTGAGGTATAATTTTATTTTCGATGATTGCAAATATAATGTGATAACTTTTATAGTGCCTATAAATGCCTATTTCGTTGTTTAGTGCCTATTTTACAAATGGGAGCCTTAAAGTGCCTTTTTTCTATATCTCTCTTCCTCCAACCCTCTTTTTTCTTTCTAAATACTTGCNCTGGTGACGAAGGTTTTCTTCTAGCGCACAGCAGTGTCAGTTCATTCAGTGGTTGTGTATACTACGCTATTGTTAGATGTGCATATCTATTCATTAATATTTCTTTGTATTGGACTCAGTGTAGATTATTGAACTAATAGAAAATACCTAAATAGAAATCGTATAAAAGTGTATTATTCAAACAGTGGATTGTGGTGATAGGAATGTCACAACGGATAGCAAAACAATTTTTTGTCAGCCATGTTCCAAAGAGGTACGTTACCTTTTAAAAAGGGTAAATGAAATTATTAATTTTGAAAGTCAAGGTTTTTATTATATAATTTGTCTATCGTTTAAAAGTAAACCATGATTATTTGCTATAGTTCAAATTAGGTTTCATTTCTTATTGAAGGATTTCAACGACAAAGTGTAAATATTTACCAAAGCGTAACATAAAGATCTTACCCAAAAAAATTGTAATCTTAGTTCTATTGTAGGTGATGCTTTGTTAATTTTAATTTGTAGGATGCACATATATTAAAGGATAAAAATTTCCAATTATAATATTTAGGTAAAATGCGAGAAGAAGTATCACCTAGAACAACACAAAAATACTGCAATACATATTAAGAATTCCAGAAAAAACAGGATCCCAACAAATTTTTCCTGAAGTTAACGATGCCGTTAAAACCCAAGAGAATTTTTTTGCTGACTTATGCTCTGCAATGGTAGCTGCAAATATTCCTTGGAAGAAGCTGGATAATCCAGATTTCGGGGAATAGAAAAAAAAAACCTGAATCAGGCTTCTGGCTCAGTTGGCACAGCCATCGTCGACCAACTTAACAGAGTATTGCAGCGAAATCCTGGGTGGAAAGTGATGGCAAGTATTGCAAACATCTTAGAAGGACAAACTACATCACTCCCAGAAGTCAAGCTTAGCTCAGCTGAGCTAACCTGTCTGAAGTTTTGCCCGATGACTTCATGCGAAGTCGAGAGAAGTTTCTCACAGTATAAAAACATGTTGTCAGAAAACAGAACCAAATCTACATCTGAAAATCTTGAGAAGTATTTGGTAATTAGCTCTAATAGTAATTAATTTGTGTTTATAGAAAGTGTATGCTGGATTTTAAGAATGAATAATACAATTTTTGAGTGTTTTGATGCTTTTTTGCATTACTATGCCTCTTTGTGTGCCAATTTTTTTCTTTTTGCTGCCTATTTATTGCCTTTTTTATTTTATAATGCCTATTTATGTGCCTATTTTTGTGATTTTTAGTGCCTATTTGCCTGGCTTTTTTCAAATTTTTAATGCCTATAAATCCGCCCCCTACTGATCACTAAATAGTAACATTAGAAATTGAATCCAACCAAAATAATGATTTTTATATTAAAACTAATAATAGTTCTATTTTACTGGATAGACTTGATGAGAATTTAGGTAAAATTAAACTTGAGAACGTCAATTGGAATGAGTTACTAAATCAAGAAAATGTATAATCATTAAATGCAAACATTTCTGAAATATTTAATGGCATTTATAATGGTTCCAAATATAAATATAATCCTGTTGGAAAGCGCATACAAAAGAAAATGGATAGCACCAGATTTGGTCGGAGAAATGTTCCACAGATAAAAATTATTCAGCAAGTGGAAAAGTTGCCCATCTGCTAATGCCTATAGAATAGAGTACCTACCAATGAAAAATGACTAACTTCAAAGTAAAATTTCAGTAATGTGTGAATGAAAATGAAGGACATTTGCAAGATGTTATTTTCCATATCTAGCTTGTGTTCTAAAAATGGTTTCATGGTGTAAATAACAATGGCAAACTAAGCTGAATTTAATAACAAAATGTAAACAATTTTTTGTTCGAAAATTCAAAAGTTATTACACTTGCAAAACCGTCATATATTTCTGCCGCACCCTATATAACATACTTGCAATATGAAACTAGACAAAACGAATAATCGAAACGACTACAAAATTCAAAGTATGTTTATACCTGGGGCTACATATTCCAAAATAAAATATATTATTGAGAACGTAAATATAAATTAAATCAGAATCAAAGACTTGTAAACTATCAACAGTCAAATTATCCCATTGAGAGCAAAACTATTTTAATCTAAGCATACAACATGGTGTAATTCTGCAAAAACTTAAAACTGTAATAATTAGACCAATTTATAAAAAAAAGGGAAGCACTTAGATTAAGGAAATTACAGATCTATGGCAATTCTACCCGTTTTAGACAAAATAATGGAAAGATATGTTGCCAACTACTTAATAAATTATTTGGATAAATATAGAGTAGTTGACCAAAAACAATACGGATTAAAAAAAACCATAGGTACGGAAATTCTTTTACACACTTTTACTAATGAAATACTAGCGAAATTAAACAAAAAACAAACAGCTATAGCATTTATAGACATGTCAAAAGCATTTGATAAATTAGATAAAGATATTTTACTAGAATCACTTAATAAAATTGGTATCTGAGGTAATATATATGATGGTTTAAAAACTACCTAACAAATAGGAAAATAATAGTTAAAATAAATAATATAGAAAGCGAAGAATTGGGTATAAATATCGGAGTACCACAAGGCTCTATTCTTGGGCAAGTACTATACTTAATCTATACAAGAATAACGGCAAACTGTATACAGAAATGTGGTATATTTATGTATGCTGACGACACAATTCTGTATGTGGTGCACAAAAATGTAGATAGATCCAAACAAATGTTGCAGGAAGAATTTAATAGGATACAAAACTGGACTCATGTTAGTAAATTAATAATCAACATTAAAAAAACTCAAACAATGCAAATTAGACAACCGCATGTTATAAAGTAATTATATGTAAAAGGTCAATTCTTAGATTGTTTGCATATTATGAAACTGTGTAATTGTTCAACATTCACACAAGTTGAGATATCTTGGGCTAATGATTGATTCCCATATGAAATGGAATACTCATATAGACATTATGAGTAGGAAGCTAAGAGCGGGAATAGTGATGGGCATAATCAAATGATTTTTAGAATCGAATAATCATTCGATTCTTTGAAAAATAATCAAATAAATTGAAAGAATCATTCAAATGATTTTGAAAAGTAGTAAAGAGTCAGCAATAATCAGATGTTAGCTATTACTACTACTACCAGTTAAAAGTAGTTACTAGTTGCTGGTTTTGTTTTGTGCTACTATCCTTTTCACCCTGCTGCCGGCTTTCCCAACACGCATTCCTTTGCATTTGTAACTTATCAACACTTGTCTTTTATTTAGTTCCTTGTACCGGTGTCAAAAATCAAAGTACATACACAACAAAATACTATACAGTGAACGCATCAGTCACAGGAGTACCTTACCATTAATAGAAATACATTTGTGTATGAATAATAATAAAATAAAGAACATTACATTTCCATTCATGTTTAAGAGTCGAAATAATTGACCCTTAAATACTTCCTAAACTTACAGAATTATAAGCTTACAATCCTCTTTATATATCGGGTGAGTGATGAAATATTTTCTATTTGAATCATTTGATTATATGTCGCCTGGAAGCTTTACTTAGAATCAAACACACAATTTACTACTCAACAAACGGTGACATAAGTTTGCTGTGTAATGATATTTTGTGTAGTTATGAGTATGTAAAATTATTTGAATGAATAAAATGATAAGATGATATGAATATTATGGATGAGCAATGTTTTATTAAATACATAAAAAGCATACACTTATCTTCTTAAAGGAAATTTACATTTAAAAAGAAACAATCTATGTAGTATAAATTATGTAGCAAAATAATCAAATCATTTTTTGTTATTTTCACTAGAATTATTTCTTGCTGCTATTCGATTGTAAACTGTACAACCACTTACACTTTGCATTATATTAGCCTTCGAATAATTCGAAAGCGTAAGGTCGATTATTGTGTAGCAATGGGGACTATTTATTGAAAATGAACCTAATGGAAATGAAGACTTGTATAGAGATAGCCTGTAAACATTCAAAATCATAATGTAGCCCCTTTTTGTCCTCCAGGACCAAGGCAGGCATACAAAGTTAAACAGCATAAAAAAAGGGGGAATAAATGCAGAGTAAGCCGATATGCTAATAAAAACAAATATATTATTATCATCTAATATATTTGCTCATGTTTCCCTGCAACCCATTCAGCATTATAGCGCTAAACATAAAAAAAGGGAAGACCAGACAATAACTAAAGAATATTTCCAGGATAGAATAAAATGCTTAGTTAGATAGGAACTAAGTGAAATCCACATATCGGAAGTTAAAAGTTAAAGTAAAGTAAAGTAAAAGTTTTATTTATAAATATGATTATATATATATTTGATGGAAAACACCTCTGATATTTACCTCCCAATATTATAAAAAGGGACTGAATATTAAATTTTAAGTTTCACAAGCCGAAAGATTCTGAATATGATACTTCCTTGTATTTTTCACAAGTTAAAAGGACTTTGAACATTAAACGTATTAAATATGGACAAGTCAAAAGGACTCTTAATATTAAACTGTAAGATCCACAAAATGATAGGATTCTGAATATTAAACATTCTTGTGCTTTTCACAAGTCAAAAGGATTCTTTATATTAAACTTTAAGATCCACAAAATGATAGGATTCTGAATATTAAACATTCTTGTGCTTTTCACAAGTCAAAAGGATTCTTTATATTAAACTTTAAGATCCACCAAAAGATAGGATTCTGAATATTAAACATTCTTGTGCTTTTCACAAGTCAAAAGGATTCTTTATATTAAACTTTAAGATCCACCAAAAGATAGGATTCTGAATATTAAACATTCTTGTGCTTTTCACAAGTCAAAAGGATTCTTTATATTAAACTTTAAGATCCACCAAAAGATAGGATTCTGAATATTAAACATTCTTGTGCTTTTCACAAGTCAAAAGGATTCTTTATATTAAACTTTAAGATCCACCAAAAGATAGGATTCTGAATATTAAACATTCTTGTGCTTTTCACAAGTCAAAAGGATTCTTTATATTAAACTTTAAGATCCACCAAAAGATAGGATTCTGAATATTAAACATTCTTGTGCTTTTCACAAGTCAAAAGGATTCTTTATATTAAACTTTAAGATCCACCAAAAGATAGGATTCTGAATATTAAACATTCTTGTGCTTTTCACAAGTCAAAAGGATTCTTTATATTAAACTTTAAGATCCACCAAAAGATAGGATTCTGAATATTAAACATTCTTGTGCTTTTCACAAGTCAAAAGGATTCTTTATATTAAACTTTAAGATCCACCAAAAGATAGGATTCTGAATATTAAACATTCTTGTGCTTTTCACAAGTCAAAAGGATTCTTTATATTAAACTTTAAGATCCACCAAAAGATAGGATTCTGAATATTAAACATTCTTGTGCTTTTCACAAGTCAAAAGGATTCTTTATATTAAACTTTAAGATCCACCAAAAGATAGGATTCTGAATATTAAACATTCTTGTGCTTTTCACAAGTCAAAAGGATTCTTTATATTAAACTTTAAGATCCACCAAAAGATAGGATTCTGAATATTAAACATTCTTGTGCTTTTCACAAGTCAAAAGGAATTTGAACATTAAACGTCTTAAATATGAAGTCAAAAAGACTCTTAATATTAAATTGTAAAATCTACATAATGATAGGCTTCTGAATATTACTATATTAAGCCAAAAAGGAATTTAGAATTACAAAAGGCCGAAACTTAATTTAGAGCTTACATTGTTTTGGGAACACGTAGACGTGCCCCAGATAGATATCCCGCCAAGAGTGACTTTACTCAGATCTCCTGGCAGTATTTATCCGATATTAGTTGCTCAGAGAGGGGGGAAGTGGCAATAGTGGATGGGGAACATGTGCCAAATAGCCCTGGATTTCCCCAAAACAGTGCTATTGCCACCTCCAACTATATAGTGCTGGAACATCGTACTTCACTCTTCCCGGCAGCCTTAGCGAACACACAATGTTGATGTGCCTCCTGGCCTCGCGCTTTCAGTCTAAACAACACGTTCGCGATAGCCGATTGCGTAGCATTGGAAATATATAACTTGGGACGTACACAGTGGAATGGGGCTCGGTGAGTTTAGGACACTATACCATTTTAGTTGTGGTGGGATGGTGGGGTAATGATTTAGTGTCCAGTTTTTTGAAATACAACGTTGTAAGACACTACAATAAGGTCAATTTTTCTCAGCGCTTTGGCAAGGCAAAGGAGAGGTAAGAGAATGAATCGGCCAGCTCATGTCAAGTTAGCTACTGTTTTCATTTGAGTGATATTTTCATTCTAATGATTTTGAAAGAATCGATTGAATCGAATCTATTCATTTGATTCTGCCCATCACTAAGTGGGAATGGTAAATATATGTATACTAAAACAATGTGTTACATTTGATATTCTAAAAATAGTGTACCATGCGCTAATCAAATCTTATCTAGTCTATGGTATTACTTCCTGGGGAAAGATGAGTGATTTATATTTAAATCAATTAAGAAATATTAAAATTAAATTTCTTAAGATAATGAGTGAAAGCAACAATAGTACCAAAGTCATGAATAAGGAGTGGAAACCATTGACTGTAAAAAACATGTATAGCTATTAAATAATTATTCAGTACCACTACTCATAGCATATAAAATAAGACAGACTCATAGTCACAATACCAGGAAACGACAGTCTAAAATCCCTTTATATTTAAATAAATAAATATGAAAAATAGCACATGAAAATAATATGACAAATAAGCTATGAAATGGACTCAAAGATTGTTTTTTGAATATCAAATGAAATGTAATGTAATGTAATAGATTTAAGGAACTAAATTAAGTGTTAGAATTATGTTAGTTGTAAGAATAGACTTTAAGGAATTAAATGTATTTATTATATCTTTATACTATTACTTGTAAGTAGGACATTTATGGTGAGGCACCAGCTGACAAGCACATTATGCTTAACTGGACTATGTTCAATTATTAAAAATATGTACTTCTGATACAATAATAAAAACCACAACAACTTCTGATAAAATATTTATTTTATTTTATGCAATACCTTCTGTGAAATATCTAAATTTGGTCTTGCTAGTTTTCCTTTAAAATGCAGTTTTCTTTCAAAAGATAAAACTTCAGTAGAATTATTTAGCAAAAAGTCAAATGAATCGAAAGCGTCATTGTTGATGTTTACAGTGCCTCCCATTTTTTTTCTATGGTACATACACTAAATCCTAAAATATTACTCATTTGTATTATAATACAAAGTTTAAAGCAACTTAATAAAATGATTATATTCAGGCCAACATCACAAAACTAAACTAATCTACACTGAAATGAAATTTGAAACACGCTCTGTATGGTCAGAATGTAACACTCACGAGTCGGAGATAGCCGGCTTACTGGTCGCCTTCAGTGGCTGAGATGAACAGTTGCGCACTCCTAGCTCCCCGCAGGACTGATCCTCCGGGTATGTTAGGCTGAACGGTACCAGCTTATCTTGCCAAAAGGAACTAGCACATTTGCTTCGCATGCTTGCTAACATGTCACTACGCTTTAAAAAATTACCACTAAACATTCAATTTTACATCTGTTTTATGTAGAGGGATGTTTTCTCTCCTTTTTGAAAATATTTTGGGATATCTGAGCTAATCCTGCCTACCCTGACGCCTCGCTACTGCTTTTATTTAATA
>CABFWB010002417.1:27594-57805 GCA_902151455.1 Timema bartmani
CAATGATCTATCTCCATTTTAGACTCAATAGTCAATATTTACATTTTTTATTGGTCAAAATGTATAAATGAATAATTAAATATCAATGCGATGACTTGAAGATCTGCAACACCTTATAAAATGTTAAAACTTTAACCAGAAATCGAAATTTTAATACGAAGTGTTGACCCTTGTGGAAGACATTAAACTGTTTGAAATGCTCTTAGGTGGACAAAGATGCGCCTCTTTTCTCATTGATTCTATATCATTGTATATTATTTTATGCGTGTTCTTATGTGGAGTGGTGATGATACAATGTACATTATTCCGTTCAGAAATCTTACGAGTTTATAGAAAGAGAGAGAAAGTCTATGCAGTCCGCTGTACCATTTATTTCGTTTATTGAGATTTTTTTTACTAGCACCAAGTCTTACTACTTGGTCAGGTTACACGCTTAAGTACTAATTACGCTAATTGATTTAGAATTGGGAAGGTTGAATTAACAGGATGTGAACCCACATTTGCGTGGAGGGAGAGTGGAAAACCATTTAGGAAAAACTACCCCCTGTTAACCTGACTGAGACTCGAACCTCGATCTCCCTGTCTTTGGCAGTTGAGCTCAACACAAAACTAGCACATCAGCCAACTACGCCACCGAGGTGGGCTGTTGAGAAATTGAGCCGGTCAAATTTTTCAATTTCATAATATTATTTACATTTACTAAACTAACCTCTCAATGTTCATCTATATGTCTGTGTGTTAGAAAAGTGTGTCCACATACAGACATATAGATGAACAATAAATGATGAATAATGAAATAGTGAAAATTGCATGTTGCGAACAACACAATGAATTAAAATAATGATTTAAATCATTTACTGCTATTCAAACATAATGTTATATATAAAGCTTATGACTCCACCCCCCCCCCCTTATTTTATTACTATCACTTAGTGACGAATGAACTAGGATTAAAAATATAAACAATTATGAAAATTGAGTTAGAAAAGTTATAGTTTCGCTTAATTAAATGATAACAAGAAACGAAGAAAGAGGATTTCCAGCCTAGCATACCATTATCTCTGACACATTCATCACGAGAATCAGCACTTTTACCATGATCACATCGCTGTGGCACAATATATCCTGCCAGTGTTAAAACCTCATTTAAAAGTTCACATAATTTTCAGCAAATTTTGTTTGAACATTCTTTTCAGATTTTGTCCATGAAACATTTATGTTCCTTTAAAAAAAAGTTTAGCAATCATAATTTTTTGTTTCGTCCTGAAATTTTGAGAAAATGGTAGTATAAAATTGAATCCAAGATTTTTTATTGTAAATAAGAGAAGAAACAAAATAAAAAATAAATTAAAAATTTATGACAAATACTTTTGGAACAATATTGAAAAAACCAAACGCACTAAATCCAACCTGGATGACTTCCCTCCCAAATTGGCGGGAAGCCCGCAATAGGATTTTTTTGGGATTTCCTGTAGATTTTTGAGGACATTAAATAGAAGTGATTCCTAAAGGTCCCATCATTTTATTCAAAATGTCTACCTCAAATGCTAATTACACTGGACTAATTGTAGAGCGGAAATTATTATTATTTTTTCAAAATTTTTAAGTAACCCGTTGGAGTTGTATGGTAATACTCATAACTGTTAAAGGTATAAAAAATACTCTTTTATTAAAAACAAACACAAATATTGATAAAACCAATACAAAAATGTCAACTTATATAAAACTAATGTTAGCAAATTATAAAACATTTTGATAGCTATAGCCAATTAATTAACTGTTTTTTTTAAGTTAAAATAAGAACTTTACTAAAAAGCTGGCGTTCATTCCACAATTTTGTGCGGCTTTTAACACTACCTGATTGAAATATTGGTGTAAGCATCCTCTTAAATGTAAGCAAAGGCATCACAAATTCTTGGCCAGACATAATATTCTGATAGGTAGACACACATAATACCATTATTGGGCTACCCTATCAGAAATAAGTTTGGTCCCTCTAGGAGCTAGTCTTTTACTTTACATCCATTACTGTTTACAGCTTGTGGCCAGGCTCAATTTTTTATTCAAGCCATATTTTTTTGCTACCGGCTTGCTAGGCCTGTTGTAGCTTCATATACCTTATGATCTAACTTGAATCTAGGACAGGCACAACATCCAGTCCCCAATCCTGTGAAAGGATAGAGCCACATTTCACCAACGAGAAATTTTTCAGCCATGCCGAGAATCAAACCTTGGACTTTTAGCTCAATAGAGAGACCCGCTACCGACTGACCCATGGTGTTAGACGAGCTTATAGTTTACTTGAGCTAAATATAAAAAGTCATCAGTCATATTTTAATATAGTTAGGAGTTAGGATAATACATGAGGGCAAAAATTGGTTTGATTTTTTTTTAATCAGCTAGGCTTACTATGTGTATTATGTGCTTGAAGACTCCAGAAAAAATAATCTAGTCTACTGTTTGGGCTTGATTTTTTTAAATTGTATTCAACTTAGAACACAAATAGTTAGGCTACTTTAAAATATAATCAATGTATTTCTTCGATAATTACTTTTATTAGCTGAATATTTAAATTTGAGAAATCAAATATTTTTATTTTGTAATTTTTTTTTAAAATCTAAGTTTTATTTATTTATGGTTTAAATACTTTTCAACTGTGCAATAAGCAAGTAGAAACCTGTTGCCAACAGTCAAAGTTTTTACAATGAATTATAAAGCAAATCTGTTCATAATGTTTTACTTATGGTGGTGATAAAGAAAATTGACCCCAATGAATATGATATATGAATTAACTAATTAATATTTAATATATTAAGTCAATAAAACGATTAAGTAAATACCTGTTTCCTAATAAATCTTTTAATAAGTTGATTCTAGGTAGAAAGTCATATACTCACTTTAACAATGTTTGTTGCTGAATCTTGTAAGGATACGATGTGATCTTGCAGGTCTATACATATTGTTGGATACAATATATTTTTCGCTAAGGGTTCTATAAACGTTTTGATACTATCTTTAATTCCAGGAACAATAAATATTGGAAGAACTTCGGGTGCATATCCGATACCAGAGCTGAGTGAAGGCACCAATAAAAGAGGACTTTTAGTCTTTGAAAGGAAATCAAAACCAACACCTTCCAACTCTTGAAGATTTGAAGGCAACAAGTTTTCAAGTCCCTCGTAGTTGGAAACTGAAATAGGAATGCGTAAATCAAAATTTAAATATTTGTATTAGTTATCAAATAAAATATATTAGTAAATTTAAGTTGTATACAAATTAAATAATACAATATTAGTGTAAATTATTTAGAAATACAGTTCATTAAAGAGTTCTCGGGCTTACCCACACAAGAAACATTGCTTACTCATAAAATATATACCTTATACATCTTGGTTAAAACTTTTTTTTAATAATAGCTATCACCCCAAAATTACCTATTGCCAGACCATATGTCCAACATATCCTGTGACAATTGTAATTGCTAACTTAATTATTTAATCATAAAGGAAAAAAGCTTGAATATACATATATATATATGGGGGAAGGGAGAACTTAATTTCATCTTCCTCCAGTCAGATGGCAGGACTGATATGTAATGAACTTTAAAGATTTGCCACAGGTTCATAGCCAACTCAGTAGAGGGTGCTGACAAACATTCACTTAAAACACCGTCATGATATCGCAGGGCTTTGTGATCACACTGGCATGATATAATTATGTCTCCCTGACATAATGACACAATTAACGCTCACTATTTTTGCTTTGTGCAAAAGAACCCACATTTTTGTTGTCATAGTAGGTAGGTCACTGGTTGTTTTCTTGCTGTCAAATGACCAGGAAGTAAAAAAAGTAGGTCAATGTCCAGTGTACAACTTGCAGGATTTTTTTTTTACTTTCTCCACTCCCTTACAGGGGTTTGTAGGCTTATTTGGTCCAGCAACTGGAGACTGATCAAACAATGACTATATGGCAGGGTGTTTTGGAACAATGGCTTTTATCTGGTCATACACTCCCCATGTCATTCAGTGGTTAATCTCTAACTGTCGAAAGGAGTCCTAGCCCGAGGGTAGTGTTCTTAGCCTCAGGGCGGGGGTAATGTGTCTTATCTCCTAGAGAGAGGGTGGGTTTTTCCTCAATATGTCATCCAATTAATGGTTAAACTCAGCCCTGGTAATTTTCGACAGTGTGTTTGGATGCATTTGGCTTAGCCCTCTCCCAGCGGATCTTGGCAAGCTTGCATGTCGAGTTCTCATAACAGACCAAGGGAGAAGAAAGCAAGGCGACATCATTATTTTAGAAACTGTACTTACAGCAGAGGAGAAAGTGGTGGAAAGAGACCCATGAGCCGAGATCCAAAACACAACGCTAATGGTTTTACTTTCATTAGACGAGTTCCCGATTGATTGAGACACGATTGTGATCCACTAATAGAAGTAGATGTCCCAAGACAGTAATTTACTTTCACACCTCCATTTGGCTCAGACACAGTCAAACAGAAATTAAATAACATTCAAGCCCAGGAATATTTTTTCGTGCGCCCCTCTACGGATCGATAGTGCCTGTGTTAGACTAATGATTCAGTCCATGCAACCTTCCTCAAAATTGTCCTTAAGCTATAACCATGGACAAGCTAAGTTTACGATGAAAATTATATTATTTAAATGTTTCAACCCAAGTTAATTGCAACTAGAGAATTGTTGCAGGTCGTTGTATGCTTAACTTTCTGTGTTTAATTTGAATCATGCCACGACGAAATCTTTAAAAGACCCCTCTCCCAGCTCTCTCTCTCTATATGTATTGCACCACTCAAGTAAGAATTGAGCTGTTATTATCTTTAGACAAAGAAATACAATTTTGAGAAGAACTAGAGGAGTGATGATGGATAGGATGAGAACTGAAAGGGCGAGAGGAATAGTTAAATAGCCAGTGCAGGACAGGATAGAGAAGACACAACGAAGGTGGTATAGTCATGTGAGGAGAATGGACGAGGAGAATACACCAATGAATTGGGGGGCAGGAGGATAAGAGGAAGATCAAGGAACAAGTGGCTGAACAGGGAAGTATGGAGAAGAAAGAAGAAAACTGGGTCATTACGGAGGAAGAAAAGTGGTGGGGAGAAATTATATGTTTGAGAGGTTTATGTTCCAGACCCAGCCAGTGGCTGTAAGCTGTTCATGATGACGATGAATATTAATTAACATGATGTTTTACAAATAATTGCTACCAGTTACCTTCCTTAAATTCTTGGCTCAGTTTATCCTCAATTGAGACATAAACACATGGCGGTGAACCCTTGGCTAGAAGTTGGTCCAGAGTTTTAATAATTGGTCGGAGATTTTCACCCTTTATACCATGAGACCACTGTACATTAAGGATGGGAAGATCCGCTTTAATTCTTGATTCACTTATATCTTCTCCAGACTTATCTATAAGGGATACAAAGTGGCTCAAAGAATCTAGACTGCGAGATGCAACATCCAGATTGTGTAGATATGTATCATCATTCTGTACAGACAAAATATTTAATATAAATCCCCACTTACATAAATGTTTAAGAAACTAGGTGAATCCTATCTTTAAAAACAGGTATCGATTCATTATTTTAAAAATGAATGATTTTCACTAATTAGTAGTGAATAAAGACAGTATTTGACTAGTTGCTCATATGAAACTTAACTGCAATAGTTACTTGTTGTGATGAACATTTCAACCACATGAGATAAAACATAGTAAACATAGTATAGTTGCAGCATAGTTACATAGCTTATTCACAATGTTATTAATTCAATGTCACTTTAAATACGTGGGATAAAGGTTCATGGAAATTTCTAATAGGATAAATCAATAAAGATGAACTATAATGATGAATTAATATCCAAAAGAAGTAAGTAATAATAAACTGGCAGTACTCGAACACAAAATCCCAACCTCAATGTAATGGGTGAGTCATATATGAAACTTTAAAATCACTCTCCTTAGCGGCTTCTCAATAAAACTGTTTCATTGATTCATATTAACTAGATTTATAATTATTGTTTACTTAAATAGAGTGAAGCAGGGGAGTGCCCTTTCACCATTAATATTTGTAATGGTGATGGAAATGGTCATGAACAAAGTGGCAGGAACATACAGGTAGGAAAGAATGAAAGCCATGATGTTTGCTGATGATTTGATGGTATGGGGGAGAAGGAAGAAGAAGTACCTGGACAACTACAAGAACTAAATGAGAAAATTAAAGAGTGTGGAATAAAATTTAGCTTGGTAAAGTGTGAATTGACGGTAATGACAAGGAAGAAGATAATACCTAGTAGAACTATAAGGTTGGATAAGTAGAGATGATAAACGTACAGCATATAAAATATCTTAGAAGCGTGATATATGAGAAAGGTGGAAGTAGAGAGGAACTGATGAGAAGAGGACAGCAGGGAGAGTTGTTCTATAGGTGTGTAAGAGACCTGATATGGAGAAGTGCCTTTGAAATGTAAGGAAGTGTTGTACAGGGCATACCTGATACCCATTGTCACATACGCAGCAGAAACATGGGCAATGAATGAAAGAGAGACTAGGAAAGTGGAGGCCATGGGAATTAAGTCTGTGAGGAGCATGTTAGCTATCATGAGGAGAAACAAGATTAGGAATGAAGTTATCCAGGAGAGAGTGGGAGTACAGGGAGTACATGAGATGGTAGAGGAAGCGAGACTGAGATGGTATGGGCAAGTAATGAGGTTGGAGGTTGGAAATAAAGTATGTGGGAAAAAGACCACAGGGGAAGCCAAGAAAGATATGAGAGGAGCAGATCACAGAAAGTGTTCAAGTGAGAAGAAAAGAATGGAAGAAATTAAAGGAGGAAGAATGGTGGAAGGGTGGAAGAAGATGGAGGTATTTTACTAAAATGACCCGGCCACAGGCTGGAAACAGTTGATTTTTTTTTTNAGTGGAAAACCATTTAGGAAAAACCACCCCCAGTTCACCCGACCGAGATTCGAACCTCGATCTCCCCGTCCTCGGTGGTCTGGCTCAACACGACTGGCACGTTAGCTAACTACGCCACCGAGGCGGGTTGGAAACAGTTGATGATGACGATATTTACTTAATTACTTTACCCACCAGTGCTATGGTAAATATAGTTTTCAGAGGTCCAATTTTAGAAGCATTCTTAATCAGGCTACAGGCTCCTGAGAGAGTGCTTAGATTCTCAGCTGATGTTTTTATTATTTGAGTATTATGCTTTTTGCGTAATAGAATCAATCTTTGTTCCAAAAGTGCTGATACTTGTTGTGGTAAAAGGGCAAGTGTAATTTTATTAGCTTTGCGTTCAGCTAACCATTCTATCAGATCCAGGCAGTCTGTAGCACTTGATCCTGATGAAGAAAAGAAACATTAATAATTAATGCGTTGAATTTAACTTAGCTGAAGAGAAATATATTAAAATAATGCTATAAAATTTTATTTTATTAAATAAAGATACTCAATTTTAGAAATCATTAAAGTTCACTGTAAATTATAAAATCATTGTGCAACTCCAATTGCAGTATAATATTAAAGATTTGAACTAAAAAGCCTTTGTCCTCACTTAGGAAAAAATAAGTTCAAGCTTAATCTACTTATAGGTAAATAAACTTTCCGCCTTTGGTCCAGTGTAAGGTTTATAGAGTATAGGACTACACAGCCTCTCAGTTAATAGATCCACGTATCTCTATTAGTAAAATGAAGAGTTTGTCATGAGCTATCTACCATACGCAGAGGCCTGAAATTTAAAAATTTTGGATTTGACTTTTTAAATTAATATAAATAATCACCATGAGATGGATTTATTACATTTCATATGGTTGTGCAATGTGGGTTGTGGTAGCACCTTGCGCAAGAACATTTGCACCTGGAAGTCAGAATTTTAAAATTGTGATTAAATCTAGTTTCAACCTTTTAAATCTTTTCCCCCTTGTAAGGTTTTTATTGTTATTTTTACCCTTTCACCTTTTCTACACTTTATACCCATTATAATAATTTCTCACTTTTGTACATTTGACTTTTTATTTTTATCTTTTCGATACCTTTAACACCTTTTACTTTTAGACAATATTTTTTATTATATATACTTCTCCCCCTTTTCCCTTTTTTGCCCTTTCTACCCTCTTAAACCTTTATTGCTCTTTAGCTCCCTGTATTTTTTTTTTTGACATTCTTACCATATTCACCAATTTCAACCTTTTGTAATTTTTTCCATCACCGCCCTCTTCTCCCATTATACCCTTTTAATTCTATTAATTCATTTCACAAATTTAAACATTTTTATTTTCCCTTTTTAACCCCTTTTTTTAAAAACAAAAATTTGATTGGATTTAATTTTTATGCATAATGCTCTTTTCATCCACTTTACACATTTTTTAATTCTTTTTATCCTTTTACCCTTAAATATTTCTCTCGGGTTAAGCCGGGTTCATAATGTAAAATGGTTTAAAGAGTGTAAAAAGGGCAAAAAGTAAATATTATCAAAAGATTTGAAAAAATGGTAAAAATGAAAAGTAAAAAATATTTTAAAAAGTGTAAGAAGCATTTAACATATTAAAAAGGTTAAAGTGAAAAATGGCAAAAAGGGCGAAATGGTAAAAAGGTCAAAAAGGACAAACATGGCAAACATAGCAAATCTAGTTAAAAGGGTAAAACGCAAATCTTATAAAATAAAAGGAGTATAAAAGTTGATAAGGGTAGAGTAAAAAAAGAGTAAAAGTGGCTAAGGGTCAAATAAGGTTAAAAGGGCTGAAAGGATAAAAAGGCGGATGAACAGTAAAAAGGATGAAAATGGTAAATGGGATAAAAAGGGTAGATGGAGTAAAAAAGGGTAAACGAGATGGCTAAACGAGGCGGGTAAACGGGATACATGGGATTAAAAAAAACGCTATAGCTATTTTTGAATAGATTTGGTTCAAATAACATTAAGATGTATTGAGGGTGTTTTTTACTTAATATCCTCCCATTCCTTCACTGCAAGTGTGAGTACACTTACTATTAACTTGAACCTTGCTCATCTCTTAGCGTAATTAATGTATGAGTAATAAGTATAAACCGAACGAGTACTTGGACGCGGTGGAATATGGAAGTAAAGAAAAGCTAGAATATCAATGCCTTGTCGGCCTCCATGCACCTACTAAGGGGTACAAAAAATACTAAAGAGTATATAGAACTTCAAGACGAGGAATGAACAAGAACTTTATTTTATATTAGCTAGGTATTTATAATATGATCAGAGAAGAGGAATGAAGAAGATTCAGAATGGTGAAGGCAGCGGAGGAAGTCTGTGGGAGGTCAAACAACGAGAGGAAATGGAAGGAAGTCCCTTTGTGGAATGAAGGAATGAGAAAGGCAGTAGGTAAGATGAATAAGACCTTCAGGGAGTGGTTTGAGCTGAGGATAGTAGAAGCAAAGGAGGTGTACAAAGCAAGAAAGAGGGAAACAA
The DNA here is from genome assembly GCA_902151455.1 of Timema bartmani. Classification (NCBI taxonomy): domain Eukaryota; kingdom Metazoa; phylum Arthropoda; class Insecta; order Phasmatodea; family Timematidae; genus Timema; species Timema bartmani. The sequence goes on from CABFWB010002417.1 coordinate 37,049, forward strand.
ATAAGATCGTGACGGTAGTAAGGAAGTGGTGTGTAAAATGGTTAATAGTAGAAAAAGGAACAAGAAAGAATGGTAATGGTTGACAACAATGGAAATGAGGAAGATAAAAAGGAGAAACTTAAGGAAATAATAAAGGAGCATTTTGAGTGGTTGCTAAATTCAAAGGGGAGCAGCAAGGAGGGGGAAGGTAAAAACGAAGCAATCAGCAGCCAGAGAAGCGCAATGGATGTAACCTGGAAGGATGTTGAAGAGGAACTGCAGAACATGAAGGGTGGGAAAGCACCAAGAGGGGATGAGGTCAGTGTGGAGATGCTTAGGGCAGTGGCTGTACCGAGTAATGAAGACAGTTTGGAGATGCTGATGGCAGTGGCTGTACCAAGTAATGAAGATAGTGTAGAGAGTGAATCTCATTTGAAATTTTCCCAGTCTAAGGACGAGGCCTGGGACGGGGGACTTCTGTTGAGAGGTCAGAGGGAAGACTCAAGGGGCTGCCGGGTAATGGGATGGGGGTTGGGAGAAAAGTGTTTTCAGGAATCGAAAGGGGCTTAGGAAGGAGGCCGGGGGCAATAATAAATGATGGGAGGGAGAGGAAAAAGGCAATTCTCTCCTGAGGTGTACAACTGAATGAAAGGGGGAGAGGGTTATTTATTGGCCTTCAGTGTTTGCCTGCTTAGCTTCCTTTCATCTTTGACTTGGCATGCTGGGGGGTGGGGTGTGAGAGGGAAGAAGAGAGTGGGCAGGAGGAGGGGAGTTCGGGGTTTCAGGGACTCGCCAGGGACAAGGAGTGCAAGAAGCAGCCAGGAATGTTGCATTCCCCAGGGGGTAGGTATTCTTGATTCAGCCAGGAATGGTGCGACCTCAAGCTAAAATTATAAGTTGATTAAACTGGAATATTTATTTTAGTTCAATATTCTTCCTTTGGTTTATTTACAAACCCTATTTCTCACCAAATAAAAGGTGATACTATCACCTACTTACAAATATTATATTTACAACTTAGTTAGTTAGTTAGATGACATCTAGAATTTACAGGCTTATATGTTAAGAAAGTTAGATATAGAGGAAATTTATTTCCCTACATTTCCCTTTATTTTCTTCCTTCTGAACATGAAAGAAGTGCAGAAATTAGGCTTTGCGACCCCCTTCTGGGTTTTCCTTGGTCAGCACCATCTCATGAGGGTTTAGCGAACTCGTTCCCGGTGGCTCGCTCTTGCTGAAGGGGTTGTGTTGCGCTCTTGGCCTATTGCTAGGAAAGTGACGTCAGTGCTGACCACTAGCTAGCACTTCCTTGCATTGGTTATCTGCCTTGGTGGCCTAGTGGGTGCACATTTGAGAGGCAAATCGTCCTGGGTGTTGAGGATTTGGAGAAAAAAGGAGGTCTAGGGGGTAGGAGACAGCAAGAAGCAGTATGGCTTCAAACCAGGCGGGTCCACATTAGATCTAATATTTGCCGTGAGACAGTTGCCAGAACACCATTATGAGTCCGGGAAAGACCAGCTGATGGTTTTTCTGTATATGAAAAAAAGCTTATGACAGTGTGTGCAGAAATAAGGTGTGGGAAGTGTGGAAAAATAAAGCAGTGGAAAAGAGAATAGTGGGGAGAGTGATATAAATGTAAATGAGAAGTATGAGCTATGTGAAAGATGGAGGGGAGTGGACAAAATGGTTTAAGTTGAGGAATGATTTGAAACAAGGAAGCATGCTCTTGCCATTGTTGTTTGTGGTAGTAATCAATGTAATGATGAGAGAGAGGTGGTAGGAAGAGCTCGATGTACGGAATGAGGTGGTAGTACTATATGGAATGAAATTTAGGGTAAAGAGCGAATAGGTAATCACAACACGGAAGGAAAATAGGCACACGAGGAGGGTAACATTGGGAGGAGAACAACTTAAGAAAGTGGAAAGCTTCAAGTACTTGGGAAGTGTGGTAGAGGAAATAGGAGGAAACGAGAGAGAAATTGGAAGATATGTCGCAGAAGTGCAAAGGAGTGATGTACATAATAAGTCCCAATATTTCAGTATGCATCAGAAACCTGGGGGATGAAGGAAAGATAGGAGCAAAATACAGGCTGGGAGTGACAAGGATGGACAGGTTGAGGAATGAAAGGGTGAGAGAGAGAGAGAATGAAGGGGGAACCCCAGCAGGAGAGGATAGAGAAGGTGAAATGGAGGTGGAGACCAAGAGGAAGGCCCAGGGACAGTTGGATAAAGGGAGTGGGGAGGAGTGTGGAGAGGAGAGTAGTAGATTGAGCTGGCATGGAGGAAGAAAGGTGGTGGGAGGATAGAAGTAAATGTAGAGTCTTATGTTCGAGATAGACCCTGCCAGTGGCTAAGTTTTGTAACTAGACATACTTTCAACTTGGTTGAATAAAAAACATTAGATTTTTATCTACAAAGTCTTATATTTAGATGATACCATACAGTACTTTTTATATTAATCTTTACCCATACAAGCATCTTAATCTCTAAATTAGTAAACTTACCAATAATTAGATGTGTGTTATTGGTGTCGAATATAATTTTATTTGTCTCTTCCATAAAAATTAATACAGCGCTATTGTTATTTTTAGTTTCTTTATCGAGGGAAAGCACCACTTTACCAGTATAGCTGTTAAGTTTTCTAAGAAAAATAGAAATGTATTAGGCAGGATATGTTTTCTTTACTAATGGTTTATTCTTATAAATAAAGTTATTCTTATTTATGTTATGTACAAATACAAATCACAAATACACAATATTGAGCTTGCTATTTTTGATTATAATTATTTGGTCCAAAATAGTTCATAAAAAAATATTTTTTGTTGCAAAAAGTACAAAGTAAATGTTTAAAGTAGACTTAATGATTTTCTTTACCTTAATGATGAGAAACCTTTCTCTTTAGGCAACACTAGCCTTTCAAAAGGCAGTAAAAGGCCAGATTTGATTCCTTCTTGTAATGCGTTGTGCAACTCTTCCTTCCATGAAAGTGGGGCATTAAATAAATTATCAAATGCTACCCCAAAAAATGCAATTGGTTTCAAAAAACAAAGCATTCCTGTTTTGAAAAACAATTAATTAAATATTTATTTATAATCACATAAACCAGAATAGTAGGAAAAAGGAATGTTAAGCTTTAGGAAAACTATTTTACTTAGTTTAAAAAAAACTAAATTTAGTAAATTTAATTAAAAATTACAATTCTATAGCTAGCTCTCTCTATATATTTAAACTTTAATTTATAATAATATTTTTATTAATACATCTTTCACTTAAATATAATTATTTGAAAGTATAAATTCCATTACGACCTTTCCAAGATATAGGTTTAAACAATAAACAAGATACAATATAATAGTTATGTTTGATGAAATCAAACATTAAGTACTTAGAGAATAATTGAACTACTTATGGGATACATACAAATTAAATAATAATAATTTCCAGTGACCTTAATAATTAGAATATTTGGCCTGTTGTGTTTGTTATTGTTATTATTAATATTATTATTATTTATTATTAACTTGTTCTGGTTGTACACACTTACGCTAATGTGTAATGGTAGAGTGATTGTGAGATGAAATGGAGGACCTACAATTTAACATGGGATCTGAACCACGGTGGAGGCCTGGCATTCCACACATTCACAAGTTGGGATTAATACACGTCTTGTCAGAGGTGAAGGAAGGGTTTGGTAATCAGATAAATCTGTGTCGGGACCGAGGATTGAACCCCGGACCCCCAGCAAAGAAGTCTGACATCTTACCCCTAGAATACCAGGTCAACAATATTTCAATTAAAATAAATATATTTTAAACAGGTTCAAATACTAAACATTTTATATTCATCAACTTTGTTTGATAGTTAATGATAAAGTAACGATAATAAACAACGTTTATTTATTGTTAATGCATTAACTTTATAAAGTTTCTCACTACAATTATTTTATTCTAGAACATTAAGTATATAGGTACTGTACATTGTTCCTCTTTCACTTGCCTAAGTTGGTATTTAATTCCATATCTGCTGTTTCTAGCTGAACAAAGCGCCCACCTAAAGACATGCATTGTATTGAAATATGAAGGTTGATTCCTCGAAGACAGTTCATAATAACTTTGACACCCAAACCTTTCGTAGAACGCATCAAGGAAATATCAAAGCTGCTCCTCAGACTCAAAATATTATTTTCTTGTAACTGTCAAGACAAAGTCAGGATATTAATTGACATTTTTATATTAGTACAAACATAAGCATGGATACAGTAAATCTCACCAAAATACACAATTTTGATCAATTTGTGTTTAAAATAACAAAGTCATTTTTATATATACTTTAATTTATGTAAGATTTTTGTAATATTCTCATTACTTTATGTTACTCTAGTTTATTTATCGCCGTGTCTCACTACCTGTTAAGGTTTTACGTATATATATATAATATATAAAAAAGTACTATAGTGATGTAGGGATGAGGAAGGAAGCATTTCACAAATAATCTACCTGCAATTGCGTGTAAGGAATTCCATTGACCTAACCGCTATTCAAACCCAGATCTCTTTGTATCTAGCAGACCATTCTAATACGAGTGTGACGCCTTAAACTATTTGGCCACTGAAGTTGGTGCTAGATAATACATTTTAACAACTAATGTATATTTACATATGACCCACTTTAGTGGCTGCCTGGTCGAATGGCGTCACACTCGCAATTGGCTAACTAGACTGCCCATGACTGAGAGATCAGGTGGTCCAAATCCCTGTGGGTGTATATACTTTGGTATTCAAATTAATATTCATAATATTATTTAACATAATAATAATTATGACACATTAATATGATCTTAATAAAGGTATGCACATTAGAAATAAAATTATATATGATTAAGAGATAGCCAGATGATCTGAATCATATCTTGCTTTTTATGGTTTGATCTGAACCAGATCTTGTTTTTTATGGTTAGATTAGAATTAGATCTTGCTTTTTATGGTTTGATCTGAATCAGATCTTGCTTTTAATGGTTTGATCCAAACCAGGTCTTGCTTTTTATGGTTTGATCCGAATCAGGTCTTGCTTTTTATGGTTTGATCCGAATCAGGTCTTGCTTTTTATGGTTTGATCCAAATCAGGTCTTGCTTTTTATGATTTGATCTGAATCAGGTCTTGCTTTTTATGGTTTGATCCAAATCAGGTCTTGCTTTTTATGGTTTAATCTGGCCAGATCTAGCTGGATCATAATATGAACCTTTTTACTTAAGGTGCGGCAGAAGGGAGCGCAAGTAATTTACAGTTTTTATAGCACTAATTGGTTTTGGCCAAAATAAATCAAATATTTCTCCAGTAGCAACATAGAGTTTAGTTTCCTGCACATGCCAATATCAACATATCTTGAATATCTGTCAAGGGTGTCCTGGAATTTTGTCAAAACTTTTTAAATAAAGAGAACACATTTTGACAAGATTCCAGGACACCCTTGACCAATATTCAAGATCTGTTAATATTAGCGTGTGCAGAAAGCTAAACTATAGGTTGCTACTGGAGAAATATTTGATTTATTTTGGCCAAAAAAGTTTAATGCTATAAAAACTGTAAAAACACTTGCGCTCCCTTCGGCCGCACCTTAACCTTTATAACTTTAAAAAAAAAAAAGTTATTAATTAGATTTACTTTTTACTCTTGTTTCCCTTTTTGTACTTTTAACCTTTTTGAACCTTAAAATATTTCTCCCAGGCAAAGCCTGGTACTTCACTACTAATTTAGTAATAAAAATAAGCTTATCACCACACCTACACCTAAAATACTTAAACAATTCTAACCATTAATATCTTAATTTTTTTCATCCAGTCATGTACATTTGCAACTAATAGCTAGAATAATTGTACCCAAAAAGATGTTAGCTGATCTTTTATATCTTCAACAACTTTTTGATATAACATAAAAAAGGTCACAAACATTTTCTTGGACGCAATTTTCCAAATTATGACAATTAATTGCAAATCTGCACATCAGGACGAAATTATTAACACCTCAATGAAAGATCGGTTCAGAAATGTAGGAGGAGTTACTGTGACAAACTTCTGACTCTTTGAGATTTAATAGTATGAATAGATTAGGATTCAATGTGTCTTCTCCCACCAAATAATTATTTCTTAACATTATTTGTGTCATTTAAAACCGTATTTGAAGCAACATTAGAAGACCCTACCTGGCCCCTGTTGTAGGCACGCCTATGCAGCAGTTACATTTGATATATATATTAATCTATGTATCAATACAATTTTAATGGTGTCTGTAGGCCTACATTTGTATGTATATCTGTCCAGAGAATGTTTAGTACTTCTCAATAAGAATGAAATTAAAATTTAGTGAAATAAACTTGAAAATTAATCTTAAATAAGTATTATAAAAAATAAAAATGTGATTTATTTAATCATTTTAATTTGTCAACATGTTATTTGCATTCCAAAAGCAAGGAGAACATAAAATATAAGTCCCAATTTCAAATCCAAAGAGAGATTGCAGAATAGAATAGTGACCTGTATTCATGGTTTGGTTGATTTGTATATATTATGTTAGTTAGCAAAAAGTGAAAATTTTACAGGCAACATTATAATTATTTTATTTGAGCCTGCCTAGCAATGAAAAATTGAACCCAAATCTAGTCTAAGTAACAATTTTAACGGGTTTGTCTCAAGGGAATGTTTGATTAATATAAAAAATCTATTCAACCCCTGTACACCCTGACTTCCCTTTTATTTCGAGACGGAGGCGGTTCCCAGTTAAACTACCCTTCTCGCTTACTATTAATAAGCCACAAGGTCAAACCTTGGATAGGCTATAATCTATTATTACCACCACATCCTACTACCTGTGCAGGTTATACGCATAATATGTACTAATATAATTAAGATAACTAGTTATGGATGAGAAAGGTTGAATTTATAAGAATTATACCCGCATTTGCGTGGAGGAAGAGTGGAAAACAATTTTGGAAAGCCACCCTCAGTGCACCTGGCCAGAAATCGAGCCCGACCTCCCTGTCATCGGCAGTCTCATCTAACATGAGAGTGAGCTCATAGACCACACAGCCAATGTAGTAGGAATGAGCAATACGAGTAAAAGAAATTAACCTAGAAGCAAAGCACATTCTTAGGTTTCTTTGAGTATGCAGACACATTCTGTGTTTTAGCTTGATATTCATATATTTATTTATTTTTACATAGAGGTAAGTTAATATAGATAATTTATTTTGGCAATATATTAAGTCACATTATCTTACAAAGAAAATATCATTTAAGCAATATACAACCTAACAAATTATGATAATTTTAAAATAATCACGAATTTTTTGTTTATAAAAGGATATTTTTCAGTAACTACTGCAAGATAAGTAGTTTATTTTATATCATTTAACATGTATGCAAACACTTGCACATATCTGACTCACCTGAGGGAAGCGTTTCATCAAGAACTCCTTATGAATTATTTCTGTAACTGTAGTGAATACGACGCTGCCAATATGGAGAGCGAAAGCTATTGCTGCTTGTCCAACAGGTGTGTGGCCAGCATGAATCAGAACAGTTTCTTCAGATTTCAACAAAGCAGTTTGGATTAAACAATGATATGCCTGTTAAAATAATACCATAAGGAGTTAAACATTTTACAGCCTAGTACTTTCTAGTTTAATGTTCACGTATTATATTAAATTTAAATGGCTTCACTCTAATGACATTTAAGTGTATATTAAGAAAAGATCATTCTGAATGCATTTATTTTTGACATAAGACATGAAACAACTATTTATTTTACCAACGTGTAACATGTTTAATATATACTAATTGTAGTGTAAAAAAATCCTCAACTGATTGTTTACTAAAAATCTTAAAATTTCAGATCTAAACATTTAGTTAAGTCAGCTTTTTTGCACTCACTGTAGCGTATGCCAAGGGAACTGTCGCTGCATCTTCCAAACTCCAGGAATCTGGAATATCCCAGGTGAGGTAAGTATCCAGATATTTTTGAGATACGTCTTCATTGTTTTGCACAACACTCATGACCCTCCTACCATCATCGGTTACTCCAGATATTTCCAAATGACCGACGTCATTTATTCCCTAAAAATGTTACTACTTAATTAATAATATTTCTAATTCGGGGTGGAATCGTTGGTATATCTAAATGTTAACTGGATATCATGAACCAAATAATAGTCCAAGTTTAAGATTGACTATCATATTTTTGTTCAGTTTTTCTTTGTAAAATACATGCATCAATTTTAAACAGCAGTGGCAAAAGTATCAAGGAGATTTACTAAAAAACCAATATTCTGAAAATTGACACCTGGACACAGGAATCGAACCCAGGACCTTTGGCTTAGTACGCCAATGCTCTAACCACTGAGCTATTCAGGAATCGTCCCGTGCTCGTTTTTTAATTGTCAGAATAAGATATCTAGATGGAGTAATCCTCACTAAAAGCATAAATAATAGCTTCGGCTATTTGATTCTTAGAAAACCAATAGCTTGATAGAAAAAGTTGTCTTATCAATAAGGTAGAAATTAAATTTATGTACGTACCATTTCCTTAAAATCATCATGTATGGAAGGATCTCTTAAGTTAAGCGCCACAAAATGTATTTGTATGTTTTTTTTTTGCCTACAAAAATAAAATAAATCTTAATATAGTACATTTTAGCTAACATAATTAAATGTATGTAAATGAACCATTATGTAGTTATTTGGAATTTAGCATTGAAAGTAGAATTATTTTAAAACAAAAATTAATAATGCATTTTATTCTAATGTACACACATGTAAAGTGAATATTAAATAATCTTTCAAAATAATTATGTATTAGATATTCGTTAATAATTATTTTAAAAGCCCCATGGTATAATAAGCAAGATGGTGGATTGTGAATAATTGGTCGCCTTTTGCTTGTGCTATTATTCTTAAATAAAGCAGGTGTTAAGTGCAGTTCAATACCCTAAACACACTTAAAGTCTAAAATAATTAATTCTAACTTGTATTTATTTTCTGTTTGTGAATGTGTATTTATTTACTATTGAAGAAATTATTTAATACATTTTGATCGTGTTCGCTGATATAACATAGACAAGCTTTAACAACATAGAACTTTCTAACATAGTGCAAGAGCAGGTCAAGGGAACGCGCTATATTTTAAACACTATCATGGCTATTATCACTGAATCAATGACTCATGCTGTAATGAAAGAAATGAAAGACCTACTTGATTTTAATGTGGATGAAATCAAGAAGTTGGAAAAGACATTAAGAAACGAGATGCTGATCATAATCAGCTAAATTGTGAACTTGTCCTTTCAAAACAGGAATTGAAGCAATATTAAAGACAATTTAATTTGAGATTGTTTGGTATTGCTGAAAGCACCTTAGACAACATGGAATCTTTGGTGCTGGATGTGATTAAGAATAAACTCAATCTACCGTAAATGACTGTTGATGACATTGACTGTAGTCAATGAGTCAGCAAAATTTCAGGAAGCAAGCCCAGGCCTATCATTGTGACGGTTGTTTCATAGAGGAAACAAAGTGAGTTATTTCGTGTGAAATGACAGCTTGTTGGGTCAGGAATAACTGTAAGGGAAGACCTAACTGCTGAGCGTATGATCACACTAGCTATAAAGCAGCTATAAAGAAACTTGGTTTGAAAAAGTATGGACTTTAGATGGACTCATTGTTATCAAGACTGAAATGCGCAAGTTGCACATAAACTGTATGAAAGAGCTACTAGTCGGTTTGTCATTCCTATATGTTGTTCATTGAAACTAGAAATGTTATATCCTTTTAACTTTTATGATTGATTTGTACTCCCAAGGGGTCCTTGAATAAATTCAAGTCAGTTGTAAAGTTAACGATATTGGGCAGCTACAGAAACATCGATAAATTCAAGATAGCCACCCAACATAGTGTAAATTTAATTATCTTGGCTTGTAATGTACCTAGAAAGGAAATTTTTGTTTTGAATCTATTCAGGATTTCATCAGACATTTAATTTTACATCATTTACGAACAAAAGAAAATATGGCAGCCTAATCACAAGATGGCCACCCTAATAAGTATAATGTACTTGTGAGACATTATTACAAATCATACAAAACACCTATGAATGGCATATCGAGTTAAAAAAATTATGCTAGTTAAAATATAAATACAAAATCATTCTTTATTCTTCTGAATTATAGTAACACAAAATAAGAATTTGTTACAGTAATAAACAATAATGCATTTACTGCCATTCATCATCCAAGTTATAAAACATATACAACATGTATCTAAAACATTGCATCAAACTTTGGCAAGCTATTCCTTGGGTGAAAATATAGTAATTCACATCAGCAAACTAGGGTCCATCTTGAATAACAGGGGGCGGTATACACCCCTAAAGATAGAGCTAAACACGACTGTTGTGTGAAATATTATGAAAACTGCTAATGGTATTACAACGAATATTTGTATACTACTTATTGAAACCTTGATCATTAATAAATTAAATGTGCTGTTACCGCTACCCACCCCCATTATGTAAAAAAAGGGGGTTGTAAAACTTTTTTCTTCAATAAAATATGTAAGAGTAGGTATTGCCAATTTTTACTTAAGATTACAAAACATGGAGTAAAAATTAACAAAAAAGGTGTCTTGGAGAAACTGTCTAGCTTTCCCCGTTTCTGAGATAATCACACAAGTTTGAGCTCAGAGACAAATGTATCTAACACAGCTATACTGGCTCCCTACCTGGCAGGAATTAACACTTGTCTTTGAAATCACACATGCATGATTATCTCGGAAACGGGGAAAGCTAGACAGTTTCTTCAAGACACCTTTTTTGTTAATTTTTACTCCATGTTTTGTAATCTTAAGTCAAAATTGGCAATACTTACTCTTACATATTTTATTGCAGAAAAAAGTCTTACAACCCCCCCTTTTTTACATGATGGGGGTGGGTAACGGTAACAGCACATTTAGTTTATTAATGATCAAGGTTTCAATAAGTAGTATACAAAGATTCGTTGTAATACCCTAAGCAGTTTTCATAATATTTCACACAACAGTCGTTTTTAGCTCTGTCTTTAGGGGTGTATACCGCCCTTATTATTCAAGATGGACCCTAGGTTGCTGATGTGAATAATTCTATTTTCACCCAAGGAATAGCCTGCCAAAGTTTGATGCAATGTTTTAGATACATGTTGTATATATATATGTGTGTGTGTGTGTATATATATATATATATATATATTTAGCACCACGTCTTACTACCCGTGTGGGTTATATGCTTAAGTACTAATTACGCTAATGAGTTAGGAATTGGGAAGGTTGGCTTTATAAGAAGTGAACCCACATTTGTGTGGAGAGAGTGGAAAACCATTTAGTAAAAACCCCTCCATGTTTACTCGACCAAGATTTGATACCTCAATCTTCCCGTTCTCTGCAGTTTAGCTCAACACGAAACTAGCGCGTTAGCTTACTATGCCACCGAGGCGGGTTCCAAGTTATCAGATTCAGCAGATTTATCCTGATTGCAGTCCTCAATTTTAATCTTCATTCTCAGGAGAATCAACATCGTCATCCTGGTCCATATCTTCAGACTTGTCTTGATCAACCCCACCTGCTGAACAACCTTCGTTTGCTACAACAGACTTTACTCTGTTGGTGAATGGATTTAAACACCTTTCTTTGCTGGAGCAGTAGCAATATGATGTGCACTAAATACGTTATTTGTGGCATCCGCAGGCCTCACTGCCACACATCTTGTCTTGTGCCTTACACTGACCTTTAAATGTATCAATAAGCTCTGTGTCATCATTAGAAGTAGCCGGAGTTGGGATTCCATCCTTTAAATTCCACCCGAATTAAATTATATCACCCAATTCATCTGGGGGTGCAAGCTCTCCACAAAAATCCATCCTGAATATGGGCATGAAGAACATGCTGCAACATGTTGGAGGATGTTGGAGGTAAGGCCATTATTTTGAGACTTTTCTTCTTGTTAGTGAAGAGTTTGAATCTAGCAGACTCCAGTGATGTCCCTGGCAATTGACCATAAAAGGCAGTGAAGTAGGCTGTGTTACACCCCACTCTACTACCTTTTATTTACGACCACAAATAATATAAAAGCTACAAAACATATAAAAAGGGAAATCATATGCAAGATTTAATAAAAACAATATAAATAGTTTATTCAAAGCAATAACAGCAAAGCAGAAATCTTTACATGGTCTCAAAAATCAAACTGAGGTATGTTGAAAATAAAAAAAATAAACAATTATTTCGCTCAGTTAAACTGAGTGAATGTTCAATCACACATAACATATCTTACAATCAAATGGGTCAGTCTTGAAGAGATAGAACAACCCATAAAGTTACATAAATTATAGCAAATAATTTACACATAAGAGCCTTATTGGCCTAATTACAAAGTTACGAAAGTGTCTGATCCACACCAATGAATGCAGACTTAAAAAATGTTAATAATAAATATTAAATATTTATTAGATATTTTAAAACACGCGAGAGTTTGGCTAACAAACTTTAGTCAAACTCCCGCGGGACTATCTGATCTCGACACAAAACTAGGAAACTTCCACTTACTTGTGAATATAAAGAAAATACAATACTAGAAACAAAGTATAGCAACAGATTTGAAAATATTCTAATGTGAATTAATCTCAATATTAATTTAATCAGTCAGAAAGGTTACGTTACAATTATTCATTTATATAAATATAAACCACAAAAAGACTACCTTAATATTATCAAAACAATTACTAGTAACCTCAATTTCAAAAAGAATTATATTTAACGTGCCCAACAGAAAATCAACAAATAGTTGTGGCTATCTAAAAAAGTTTTAAGAAATACAGCAGACTCTAGCGCCCAAGTGGCGACAGACAAAATATAGAGTCTCATTTCAAAATAAATGTTCAGGTAAAAAAAAAATTAAATAGAAAAATTACGACGCCTAACTTGGCTATCACTAAAAGTTAAATTTAAGTCAGAGTCCAAAATATAAACTGCCATAGTTTAAGTCCAAAGAATATGAAAGTTTATCCTGACATTGTCCAGGTCCAGGACAGCACTCCTCCATCAAGTGTCCAAAGTGAATAGTCCTTTTAGAATACACGAACATCACTCTATATAGGGTTTTCGTTGCTAGGGACACAAGGTGGGGGGAAAAGAACACTCGGTCGGTGACGTCCTTCTAGAAGCTTTCGATAGTCGCATAGCCCATTTGTTGTTAGAGATCCATCCGCCTTCCAGAACATTTCTTCGATCACCTGATGTTGTGGACGTAGTTCACGTTTCTCCCATCAGAGGGCAGGTAAGCAGTCTTCCTCTAGTCGAGGCAAATTCTGTCTGGCCCATTTTAGTGTTGCTTTGATCAAATCGGTGTGAACATCAGCTGTTGGAACATCATAGCGGGCTCGGTCAACTCCTCCTACTAGGATTCTATAGGTGTTGGCCCGTCTTGGTGGTTGCTCTACCCAGAAGATACATTCAGTAAGTACATGAACAGTTTTATTTGTAGCGAGAATATTATCCTATAATATTCTGTTTTTATATTGTTCAGAATTGTTTCTTATATTGTACCAAACTACGAGAACTACAATAGAGAAGAGTACTATTGTAGGGATTTTATTAGTTTCTATACTATTTGGAGCGGATAGTAAGAATCAAAAAGGCGAGTTACGTGTGAAGGTTAACATGGGGGCGGGTCCTATTGTAACTCAATGTTACAGCTGTAGCAGCATCCATTGGAGCCTCCAATGTAGCATCAACTTCTCCCAGAACATCAAATAACCCGCTAAATTCCTCTGCAAGTAACATTTTCAGTGCAGTTGTCTTGCCTTTACCAAATGGACAAGAGGTCGTGTCACAACCACTAATGGCATGCATGCCAATTAACTGTAGACTTTTTGGTCGAGGTTTAGCACAGGTGGCATTGATATCTAGCAACATTTCATTCCAATGCTCCAACTGCACTCTGGAATCCAGATGTTCCCGATAAACCCCATATACAAGTAGAATAAACACATCTGTATTATCACTCATAACACAGATAACACCTTTATCACAGATTGCAGCATCAAGTACAACCGATATGATGTATACGTCCACCTCATGACTAAAGGTAGCATCATTATGAGACTCAAACTTGACATTTTCTCCAAGACTGAAATAACCCAACAAACTTGCTAGTCTTTTTTGTTGCACTTGTGCTTCATTATTGCATTCCTTTTTGGAAGAGGGCTGGTGACGGTGAGATCGTAATCGATTACAATTTCACCAGATCGGTGTATTCTTTCACGGCCCTCGGCCGATACATAATGTATTTGTGGAAGACTTTCTCGGTATCAGGATAGCGACTCAAACAGCCCATGATTGAGGCAATGAGATCAGATGGTGTGTCATGATGCAGCCAAACAATATGGTAAAACAAGTGTGAAATTTCAACAATGATAATATCAGGGGCTTAAGGTGAAATATCCATTACACCAAGATGTTTGACCAGTGACGATTTATTGCCTTTCCTTAGACAACCCTGTGCATCAATTAGCTTAGGAGGCACTGTAAAAAGTACATAAGCAAAGAGTGATTAATTGTCCATGTTTCATCTTTGACCTATCAGGAGCCGAAGAAAAATATTTTCCAGATCGGCGACTGGCAATACTTTGCAGCATTTTGTCTTTTTCTTCTTCAAAAGGTCGATTGTCTTGATGGGATTACTTATAGGGAAATAAAACCCATTAGGGAGGCTATTGATGTATTTACTAGTCATTTGTTCTCCTATTGTCAACGCATCGGCCACATTCACCTCAGTGGTGGCAACTTCCCCTGTGACTGGATTGTACAAATGAGGTTGATTATCTTCCAATGGATGATGGTACTTGTTGAACTCTACAGCAATACCATCAGATCTTCTGCACCCAAGACACGCCTGTGTTTCAGTTCTTTAGTATTTTGTTTCTGTACAGATTGACGTGATGGATCAGAACAGTAGATATTGCCCATGCGGTCTGCAAGGTGCAAAGTTATAGGGAACGCATCATTCCACTCAGTCACGAATTCAGCAGACAAGTGCATACCTTTTAGAGCCCCCTTGCCAAGTTCTATGGCAGTTTGTTCACCAAACTGGTCACTCGATATAGCATTCCAATATCCATCTTGATGATGGCAAACAAATGTACTGGAATGTAAGTCTGTCAAAGATTCTGCGGGTAGTTCACGTATGTTAAGTAGGTATTGAGATATATAACGTGCATATTGCACGTGACCAGCAAGGAAGAAATACTTGAGCATACGCTCCAGAGTCAGTAACTTCAGATGGAAGTCACTCTCTCTTTCCGTTCTCTCAAATTGGTGAACAAGTACTGTTGGCCGAAGAAAGTTGTCTTCCCTCAAATGTCTTACATCCAATTGACAAAAAAGCTGCAACAGAGCCACTGATACACCATTAATGATTTACAATTAACCTAGCGGTGGCCATCTTGTGATATAGCTGCCATGTTTACTTTTGTTCATAAATGATGTAAAATTAAATGCCCGATGAAAGCCTGAATAGGTTTAAAACAAAAATGACCTTTCTAGGTCCATTACAAGCCAAGATAATTAAATTTGCACTATTTTGGGTGGCCATCTTGGATTTATGGATTTTGGTGTAGTTACCCAATATTATCGACTCCACAACCGATTTGAATACCAAGGACCCCTTGGGAGTACAAATAAATCATAAAAGTGTATAGGATAAAACATTTCTAGGTTTGCTCTCCACCAAATCGACTATACCCAGAGCACCATGAATCATTTGGAAATATATTTTATTACTTCTCTTTTTTTTTTAAATCTTTTTTAATTTTGTGGCTTTCTTCATCATTTTGTTTGTTTTTGGTTGGTACTTGATATATTGTTGTGTGTTTTACTTATTATTATTAAGTTACTAAATTCCAAAATCAATCTCGTATTTCTTCTTCTTCATGATTTCATTTGATTTTAGTGGGGTATTTGATATATTATTCTGTATGTTAATTATTATTATTGAATTATTAAGTTCTAAAATGCGTGGATGTGGATTTGGATGTGTATGTGTGTGCACAAGCTCAACTAAAGTCTAAGGATCTCGAGATATAGTAAGTTTAATTATTTTATATTTTTATTTTTTCACTATCTTACAGGTAGTGAAAGTATTGTGATCATAAAAAAAAATCTAACTCAAAATTTTGATGAATCTCGACGTTTCATGACCCCCGAATCCAAAAAAGTGGTTTTTGAATTTCTGTCTTTTTGTCTGTCTGTCTGTACCTCTGACTAGAGCCTAAACTATTTTACCGATTGGGCTAAAATTGGTATATAGGGTTTTCGTAGGTTTACCCCGATTAATTTTTGGAATTGGATATCCAACCCTAAAATTAAGGGTAGTTCCCTTAAGGGTGGAATCAGCTTTAATGGTTTTGATTAAATTTAATTTCTAAGCTTTGATCAATATTACAAACCAAATGGCTACTCTCAACTTTTCGTCAAAATGACTTCTGGGTCTTGTCTGATGCGTAAATTCTAATTTTTAATTTTATTTCTGTAAGTCTTTGAGATATGAAATTACTTAATATTGCATACATGTGGATCTATTTATAATAAACATCTTTTACTTGAAATATATTTTTATAAAACCAAACCTTTTCAGGCTATACACAAATATATATTTCTTTTAAATTTGCCAACACTTTAAGGTAAAATATTACATTATGAAAAAGGAATTTAATAGCAATGCAATAACCATGAGATATCCCCTAGTAAAATGACGAAAATTTTAACCGGAAGTCAAAATTTTAATACGAAGTGTTGACCCTTGGAGACCCAATATCGATATTTTGTATTGATCCTAATATACAAATGAAGACGTTAATTCTTTAAACATAAAATTATGAAATTTAAAACCATGAATAAAAAATGTTGTACATATGTCTAGCGCAATTTGTTCTCAGGTTTGCTAGTGTATATTATATTACGAATTTTGGGTAAATATCTCCATTTATAAAAAATAGAGCGAGAAAGTTCGTGCGGAGTTCCGTACCATTTATTGTATGTGTGCGGCTAATATTTTACAAGGGTGAGATAACCCAACTACAATATGTTTTAGTGAGCTATGTTCCATGTCTGTTGGTGACCTTGACCAATCGCTCCCCTACCTCCCATCTTTTGAAACTCCATCAACATCTATGACGCTTCACAATGTACTTGAAAGCCAGCTGCTACCGCTGCAGGTGGCCCACATAAATGTACAGTATTTATTAAGCCATTTTGACGAATTCAACAGCTTCTCTGTCCTTTCATGCTACTCTTGTTTCTGAATCCTAGTTAAAACCATCCCTTCCTTCTAGCTTAGTACACCTGAGTGGTTATCAACTCATTATAAATGACAGAACCATGAAGGGAGGTGGAGGTGTGTATATGTATATCAGAGATGATATTAAATATGAAATATTATCTGTGTCACAGAGTCCGTACTCAGTGCAACCTGAATGTATTATTGTTGAAATAAACAATTCACAACAAATGCTTATGTTATCTGTAGTGTACCGGCCACCTCGAGTTGGTCAATTTACTGCCTTTGAGACTGACCTGACTGAGCACATGCACAAATATGAACATAAAATTGTAATGGGTGATTTTAACATGGACTTAGTAGCAACAATGAAACCTCGCCATAATGACTATTTTCTTCAAACAATATGATGCCATGTCACTTAGACGCAACACATCACACTGCCACCTCGCATACGTGGATTGATTATATACTTCAAACTCTAATAAAGTAATCTCTTCTGGACAAATTGTGATCCCCGGAATCTCGCATCATGATCTTATTTACCAATCCTACTCAATGTGTATGGCTAAAATCGTATCTAAGGTAATCACATTTCATTAAATCAAATCCATTGCTACAGAAAAATTTAATGCTGACGCTCAATCCATGCACTGGTATCTGCTTAACACTAAATTAATTTTGTCATTTATGCCATCCCAAAAGAGAAATGAAAAGCATGATTCATTAACATTATTATTAGATGACCATACCAATCTGGAAATGACCCAGTCTCTTAGCATTGTAAAGTTTTAATACCATTAGTGATAAGAATCTTTCATTTCAAATATATTTTGATAATACTGATATTTTCTGAGCTATAAGCAAAAAATATATTTATTGGAGCTCTCTAAAAATGTGAAATTGATTGTTATGTTCTTTGGTATACAGATATGTTCCTCTTTTATCAATACTTCTTTAATAGTGTATATGTGTATATGTGTATATTATTTCATTTATGCTCTTTGGTGGAGTGTTTCTGCAACAATATATATTATTTCTTTCACAACTATTACGAGTATTTAGTAAATGTCTGTATTTTAAGGTAGATAGAAGGAAGGTCCTTAAGTGCAGTGTACTATTTAATTTGTTCATGTTCTAAAACTTCCTATTGCATGGTATTTGGGTAAATTACCTTAAAGTTGGTAGCACACTTATGTGTGAAGGAGCTTCAGACAGGGCATCAATAGGTAGTTGCTGAACGCTTCCCCATGATCCATCAACATAGAGATTAAATAAAAGATCTTGTTGAAGCTGTTGCTGATAAATATCTTTAGTCAGACAAAAAACGGGTGCATTTTTGTCTATTAGACAGACATATCTGTAAATAAAAAATAGAAATGAATTGAAAGAGACATTTATAAATAGTATAAGTACATCATTATTATTATATTTAATTTTGTATCGTGAATTTATGAAAAATATTAGTCAAATTACAAATGGAAAAGCAATAAGCTTTTTTTTAGGACTGTGTCTTACTACCCATTCGGGTTATGTGCTCGATAAGCATATAAACTTTGTTGTTCAATTCATTCACCATATGAATTTTAATATTTAAGTACTTAAATAAAATAATATAAGCTTAATTTATTTCCTATGTAGCTATTTTTGCAGGAAATTGACAGATATGTCGAAACACTCTTGACGGCCCATTTTAACTTTTAACCAGATCAAGTACCCAGACGAAAAATGAAAAAAATTAACAAATATTGATGAATGGGGCAATCACTATAAATAAAGGGATGTACCTTCAAATTTGTAGCTAGATGACACCTTATCTATACAGGTATGTTCAAGTATGTAAAATCCTTTAAGATTATATACTTTAAAGGAGTTGTCGCTAAAATGCTTTGCCTACAACCCCTCAATGGTAGAAAGAGTGTGCCGCCATCAATTTTGATAGAGATTGTTGTGTTGTTATACATTTACATGTATATATAAACATGCAAGTCAGGCAGGATATTTTGATGGTTTTTGTGATCTACGACCTATGCTCAAATTATTATAATATCTAAGAAGAATGTACATAATTTTGACGCGCAAGGATGCGTGTCTTGAATCGTTGCTTCCCCTTCACTCTAATATGTAGAGGAGGTAACGATTACTAGTACAAAGTAAATACATGATAAGAACTAAGGGGGATTATATTGCTCCATAGAATAAAGCTTAGATAACAGAAGTAAATTTATTATAACAACACATAAGCAGAGATTAAGGATTACAGTAGAAGAACAAGATTTAAAGTTAAATATTGGGTACAGTATACAGTGTCAGAAATATCAGTTCAGAATATCAAGTATAAAAACAAAGCAAAAAGGAAAACAACGCCTTTAGATTGAACATATGGTAGAATTTAACAACTACAGATATATAGGATCTTGATGTAGCTCGGGAAAGTAAGTGTCTAAATCAACACAGTAACGGTTAAAAGGGGAGTTAGGTAGAAAGAGCACAAAAGTTGTCGGACCAGCGCCATACTACAGCCAGAAGGGTCTAAACTTAAAACATAGTGAAAGTATAACTAATAAACTACACTACAGTAAATCCTATAGTTTTAGAGTTACTAGGTTAAATATGGGCCAAGCTAGCTAGCTTAGGTTGAATTAAAGAAGAGTCTCATAGACACTCTACAAAATGAATGGTAAACAGACAATCTATAATATACAGGTGGCTAACAGTTAGTTGTTAACACTGTGTAGTACTATGGCCAATCCTTTCCCAATGGGTACAGCTGGAGCATTCAATAGTACATTTAAACAATCACCCATACCCTGGGATGTACATCAAAGCTAGTACATTCTAGCATTAAATACATAGCCAAACGAGGCGCCAACAACGGGCGAAAGAAAATACTATCTGTGCGGGCCACTATATGAAACTAGCCGTGTTCTGCACTTTGTGCACTCTAGATAGTAACACAGAAAAGGTGCCAAAAAGAAAGTAGTGAGACACTGACCTAAATAGGTCCTAGGAAATAGGCGTTAGACAAACTGCTTGTAGCCATACAAATATTGAATATATGAACATGCCGTTTATGGCATTACGAAACATTACTGTGCCATAAGCACCCAGATTAGTTACATGAATCCAAGGATTAGAAAAACTTAACCACCTGATCCTCCTTATACAGAGCTTAGAGCCCCCGCATTTAAGTTATGTCAAATTGACATAGGAAAAATATAGCAAGACTATCTGATGATAGGTATTAACATATTAGTTTCATTGGCTAAATAAAACATGTCTGAAGGACAAACAATATAATTAGTCATTCAGACTAAAAATCAAACATGTCAGAAGGACATAAAGAAAAACATAATTATAAAGCATAACTACAGCTAGTGTATGAAGGACACATAAAAACAATATTACAAAGCATACCTTCAGCTAGTGT